>VDFB02131639.1:0-11902 GCA_007258455.2 Sequoia sempervirens | reverse complement strand
TGGTTAATTGACTTAGACCGTTGCTTCGCCATGCACCCCTACGGTAGCAATACCAAGGCTCGGTGCGCAGTGATGCACTTGCGAGGCTTCGCGTCTACTTGGTGGCACCTTGAGGAACAAAAACTGCATCTTGATCTCAGTATGGTCACTTGGGAGTTGTTCCTTGATAGGTTCAGGGCTCGCTTCCTCTCAGATCACTGGAGGCAACGCAGGGCTGACGAGTTTCATGATCTCAAGTAGTTGTCTATGTCAGTGGAGCAGTATGAAAGGCACTTCTATGAGTTGAAGCAGTAGGCAGGGATTAGCCACGATGAGGGCATGTTGGTGCAGCATTTTGTTCGGGGCCTTAATACCCGCATCAGTGGTGGTGTGCGAGTCTTCGAGCCGAAGATGATGGAAATGGTAGTTGAGAAGGCTTGCTTAGTGGAGGAGAATTTGGCCATGGCTTTGGGTGGTCACATCGGAGTATAGATTGGCAACATGCCCACGCCTAGTTATGTTACTCATGGAGGGCAGTCACAGGGAGCAAGATCTTCTAGGAATAGGAATCCACCTTCTAAAGGGGGTCAGCAACATCAGCAGCAGTAGCAGCATTAGGAACAACAATCGCAGCCGAAGCATGAAAACTTTCAATCTCAGCAGGGTGGCAATTCACAGTTTCGTAGGGATCAGAACAGGATCAGGCACCAAGTTTGGCAGGAATGTTTTGCACAGCCTGCACCTAGTTTTCAGTCAGCGTCAAGTCAAGGAAGCTTTCAACAATCCAATGCTCCATCCGATGGCAGAGGATTTGGCCGAGGTACTGGTTGCTTCTCGTGTGGGCAACAAGGGCATATCGCTAGATTGTGTCCACAAATGAGCACTTCTGGATTTAATCAGAGACCTGCCACTTCTGAGCCAACAGTGGGAGATGCAGGTAGATCTCATCGAGTGTTTTCCGTTGTCAATGATCACCAGGATGGGTACGAGGATGCAGGTGTGGAGGCTTCTGGTAGAGGACGAGGTACTAGCTTAGGAGCTCGTGAGTGAGCTCGAAAGGGTTCGACAGTGTCCTAAACGTTGTGATTTTGGCGTCATGGGAGGATGTCTCCCTTATTTGAGAATCTTAATTTTTTATTTTGTTATTTAATGGCTTCCAGGAGTAAGCCATGTCCTAGGGGGGGAGGTAATACCCCTCATACTGTTTAGACTTATTATTTTATGTGCCTTGGTTTGATACTGTGATGATACTGTTATTGTTTGAGTTGGCTTGCTAGACGTTAGACGATGATGTTATTTCTTTATGGACATGATGATTTCATATGACATTATGGTTGGTTATATTAGTTGATTTTCAGAATTATGATATGATGCAGTGATTGAATTAAATATGTTCTGAGATGATTTTTAGTTAGAAATGTTGATTTATTGGTTATATTATATTTGTTAGAATAGGTGTGATGAAGGACAATATAGCATCACTCGTTCGCGAGTGCCCTGTTATGTTGTGATTCCTTCTCACAATGCAGTATTTTGATTTAATGCTTTGATGTTATGTATATATGCACATGTACACAACTTCGTTTGTATGCAGGATTTGCAAAAGTATTGTTCGATTCCACCTGCTTCAAATAGGACAGGGCAAGCACCAATAGCCCAATGGTTAAATGTTGAAAACAGGGGTGACAATGAAGTCAATCCGTCCCATGATGTCAGATTGTCTCGTTTGATTGGTATTGTTCATTTTTGTAATTGTCGTCATTTGTGGTTTGTGTTTTGTATTTTGTCCTATTTTGATTAATGTTGGTACTTTATATGTTGTGGTGTATTCGATTTTAATGATGGAAGTAATTGTTTGTTTTAATGTTAGATTTAAATTCTTTTTAAATATTTAGATGATTTTAATTATTTTTGAAAGTCATATATTTCAATTAAATGATAATTAAATATTAAATGTGTTTTAACTATTTTAATCAATTATCTGGTGGAGGATAATTATTAGAATAATTTATTTAAATTAAATAAGTAATGTGATGTGCAAGTAAAGTGGCAAAAATAGAAATTAAAACAATAAAACAAATAAAAGAATGAAAAGATTGTGTGAGCCAATAAGAATACAGATCTGAGTAAAAAGCTGGCTTTTAAAGAATGATTTTCTTTTATTTTTGATTTTTAGAGTTTTTGGGAAGAGGGGGATATTATCTTTTATTTAATTAAGAATTTTTGTAAGTTTACACACACAGAGATATTTGTTACAGAAGTTGTGCAAGAGATTGGCTTTGTATTCTGAAATTTTAGAAAGGGTATTGAAATCTTCTGTTGTATTTGGAGGAGAGTTTTAGAGAGAGATTGTCAATCTGTTTCTGGTGAATGTTCTGGAGAGTCTTCTGAACAACAAAATAGGATTCAAGTTCGAAGGCGAAATTTTGTAGAGGAGATTTGGAGGCACAATCAAGGAACTCTTCGAGGTCATCAAAATCAAGCAGGCATCTTCAGACTTTCGAAAAAGTGCTGGACATCAGGTTCCTCTTATATTTTCTTTCTAGTACTTTCTCTTTAATCTTTCTGCTTCAGAGAAAACAAAATAAAATTTATTAGATGTGATTTGTGTGAATAGGGAAAAACTGTTGTTGAATTGAAAATTAGGGAAAGATATTAGACTTGAACTTTTGAAAAGAGAAGAAAATATATAGTATTGAACTGTTTTCCATTTTGTCAAAAACAAAAGAAAACCTTATCATCAGAAATATTCAAATTAACAAAAGTAGTACTTTAGGGAAAATGATGTCTTTGTTGGAAATAATAAATTTGGGGATTTTGGGTACATCTATATTTAAATATGACTGAATCTATTTATTGTTCTGTATTTTTCTTACTCTGTTATGTACCATCTATACTTCTTCTCAAGATTAATATATATATATATATATATATATATATATATATATATATATATATATATATATATATATATATATATATATATATATATATATATATATATATATATATATATATATATATATATATTCATGTTGGTTTATATTGTTTTATATATTTAATATAACTGTGCGTCGGCTGTCGACCGTCGGCCGTACGTCTGTCATATGACTTTTTTTAAATTTGCTTGAACTTGAAATATTTTGTATTATTCTTGCTTGGTTTATAGAAAATCGAAATATATATATATATATATATATATATATCATTTATTTTTTTCGTTTTGGTTTATACTGAAATTTTAAAACCCAAAGTGTAACACCCCTCCGTTTTGGATATTTGGTTCGGCAAGGTTCTTTGCATGTCTGATTATGCTTATGATGTGACTGTGAACTTGGTGATTTTTTAATCATTAACTGTTTAGTGATGTGCATGTTATACTATGATGCGATGATTGTGTCTGAACATGCTTTGACTTTGGAACTTAATTACTTGTGATCGTGATTGTTAAACAATGTGAAGTTATATGTTGATGTGATGTGATCTTATTCTGATGCTATCTTATGACATGATTTGGAGTAACTTAGAATATATCTAATTAAATGATGTTTTATGCTTGTGATTATATCATTGATGTTAGAATTGTCAGTTAGTAATTGTGTATTGGTGAAGGGGATGGATTGTATCACTCGCTTGCGAGCGCCCTACAATTTTGAGATTTCCTCTTTACGGTGTGTTTGATCATAACATACATATATATGTTGCACGTTCGACATGTTCTTTGTTGTAGGTTTGCAAGTACAGGACATCGACTCCACCTGGTTTCATAGGTGTGAGCGTGTCCATTCACCAATGGAATTGATTGGGAGATAGTAGCTAGGTTTTCCGAGTCAAGTCATCACCCTAGTCATAGCGTGTTGTCGAGTTGTCGTCGGGGTCAGTTGTTTTAACCTGGTCAGTTTCCCCTTGAGTGTTTATTTAATTTCAAGTTTAAAATTTATTAAATGACTTGCATAGTTTAATTAATGATTAAATGTGTTTAATTGCAAAATAAAATTGATTAAATGGATTTTGAAAATTATAAATGATAATTGTTTCGTCTTATTGAAATGTTGGAAAATTAGTGATTAATTAATTAATTTAATTTAATTAATAAAATAATCTGATTATGAATTAGATTTATTTTATTGACTAATTAAATTAATAGGGTTAAATTAAATCAATTTGGTTGGGTTGGCATCTTTAGATTTTTGGATTAAATAAAAAATTGGAATTATGCTTCACATTTTACTTTTAGAAATAAAAGTTGAAAAGAATTTTAATTGTGAATTGTTAAATTCATTTGGTTAAAGAAATTTAATTAACTTTTGGTTGAAAATGAATTTTATTAAAAGGATATTTTTGCAAAATACATTTTGGAAATTGAAAATTGTTTAAGTTATTTAAAATTCCAAAAATATTTTCAATGCAATGTCTTTGGGGTAGAAAAGATATTTTTGGAAATAGTTGACTTTTTTGGCAAAAGATATTTGTAAATTTGAAATTGGATTTTGAATTAAAAAAAAAACTTGAAATATTCCCATGCTTTTAAAATATATTTTGGGGTGAGTGGGAAAAAATAGGGTTTCTTTCACCCAAATTAGAAAAACCCCATTTTTGGAAAAAGGAGCTCCTCATTATTTCTTTTGGGGAATCTGCAATTCTTTTGGGAGACTCTCTTGGTGGTGGCTTGCTTTTATTTTGGGAAGGATTGTGTTGTCGAGGTGGATTTGAAGAGGTTCTTGAAAGCTCCATTCGAATATGCAAATCTTGGAGAAAAATCAGGTTTTTCATACTCTTACTTTCAATCATTTTGAAAATAGATTAAATCTTGTTATGAATGTTTTGAAATCTTTGTTGGCTATGTGTAATCTTGGAAACATTGTTTGGAATCAATTTAAACTATGAAAATTTGTTTTAAAACAAGCAATAGATCTTGAAAAATGATTCAAATGAAAAAATTTGATCCCTTTTGACAATTTGGAGAAAACCCAGAATTTTTACCATGCTATTGTGTTTAAAATCTTTCCTTTTAACCTTCACCTCAAGAAAAATTTGCCCAATTTGAGCTGTGAGATAATATTTTTTTTATAAATGACCATTTATATTTTGCATATAAAATCAATGCAACTGGAAATTTTGTATTCAAAAAGTTGCTGTGTAAATTTCATTCTGGTTTTTTTTACCAGACCTGGGTTTTGTTTTTTTATTTTATTTTCGTTTTAAAACGAAATTGAAAAAAATATAATATTAAAATTATTTTTTTAGTTTTGTGGGGGCTGCCCACAGCCACCCCCCATCCATGGATGGGGAGGCGCTGCAAGCAGCCACCACAGCGCCCCTGTGTGAGGCTGCGTAGCAGCCACACAGGGGTGCGTCCCCTATTGCGGCTGCAACGCAACAAAGAAAAAAGGCTTTAAAGCCTTTGTTTTTTTTATAAAACTTTAGTATATTTAAATTTAGTTTTAATAGTATTTATTTTATTTAGAAAATAATTTTATATTATATCTTATATTATAATATATAATATTATATATTTAATGTTTAATATTAAATATTAAATATTTAAATAATATTATATATATAATATTTAATATAATATGTGTATTTTAAATAATTTTGCTAAATTAGTTGATTAATATCAAAATAGAATTGGGGTTTATAAAATAATAATAATGATATTTCATTGACGTTAAAATAATGTCAAATATTAAATAAAAATTTTATAATGATTATGTGGCTATTATAGTGGAGGAAATTGATATTAAAATAAATAATTTGTTATATTGAAAACTTTAATTAGCTGAACTTAAATAGGTTTAATTAATTAGATAATTAAACGGATACATTTATAATTACATATTTATATATACATTTACATGTATATGTAATATATAGTTAAATTTGTGTATAAATTAGCATATGATGTATATGTAAAGGCGAAAGTTATAATCACATGTTTTAATTAAAAGTTGGTTTTGTAATTAAATGACTTATTTATAAGTTGATTAAATGGGTTATTTTATAAAGATTATTTTAATCCTTATCCATAATTGAGCCAATAGAATTAAAGTATTAAGTTTAAAATTTCTCATTGGTGTCATGTGATTATTAGATAATTTAATGACTATTTTTAAAAGTTGATGTTGATCATACGTTTTATTTAGAATATTGAATTCGATTATTTTATTTGTTTAATTCATGATGTAATATAGATTAAGTGATTAGAACTTAGTTAAATTATTGATGCGAATGTGAAATAAAGGCTAATTTATTAAATCTAAATGCCTATTTATCAAAACATTCTAAGTATAGAAGACAATTGAGAAACTTAGAGACAATGAATAACCTAGTTCAATCAGGTGGTTCTAATCATTAATTATAGAACAAAATTGAAGATTTTAGGATTAACGAATGATTCATTTAAATCAAAGGACTTTATTTGTCAAATGTTGTTTTATTGATAATTTGACTTTGATTAATTATAGGTTGATCGAGTAGAGTTGTATTATCGGTTTAAATTCTTTAATGTCAGCAAGAGGATTTATGTATATAATATTTAGTATAATTGATTGGAATATATTTGTGATCAATAAGAGATGAGTTTTAGTTGATTTTTTAATGCGAATTGAAAGAAAGACTGATTTATTTGATCTAAACGTCTACTTATCAAAATGTTCTAAATAGAGAACACAGTGGATAAACTTAGAAGTAACGAATGATTTAATGAATCATATGAGATTGAGTTGTTGACTTATTGCTATAAGAGTAATTTATTTAATCCAGATGTCTTACAAATCAAGTGGATTTACTTACAGTATATGATTGTGAAACATAGAGTGATTGATTGGCTTAATTCCAGTTCGATGATGCTATTTATTAAAATGTCTTGATTTAGAATATGGCTATGAAATTTAGAGTAATTGAATGGTTGATATATATATGCCAACATCGTGAAAGGAAACGAGTTTATATTGGATCAATGCAAGTCATGAATACTGTGTTTGATTGGATTTAGGAAATCCGAACAGTAGCTCACTTCATTGTCTGAAATGTTCTCAGTGGTTAATTGTTCGTCCTTGGTGTTGTGGAATTAGTGTGAATGTATTGAAAGTCTTCCAGATAGGATTTCTTTTATCGATATCGGTTGTGGCATGTGAGTCATCTTTGATGTGTTATGGCAAATATGTATAGTTACACCATGTCGTTTCGCCTGGTTTTCACGTACGAGTTTTGTGATTTGTGCCTCCTTGGAAATAGGAGAAGGTTTTGGTATTATGTGCCTCCTTGGATGGAGTGGTTTTGTTTTGTTGTTTCCCTCCAGTGTTTGGAGAGGGTTTTAATCTTGTTGCCTCTAGTGATGGTGTGAGTTCCTGATTGTTACCTCCTTGAATAGAGAGGTTGTGTTTATCTGGATACCTATTCTGGCTATTACCGTGCGTGTTGTCTTAGGAGAGTGTCTTGCAATGGGCGCCGGCGCACAAAGTGGTGCCAGGATAACCCTTTGCAAGTTGGTTAATTCAGTGATAACTAAATTTAAACTTTTAGAAGCTTAGGTTGCATCAAACATTAAACAAGATAATTTGTGCTTCGCTCATGGACCCAAGGGCTAGTCCGAGACTTGGGATGAGACGGGAAGGCCTGGAATGGCAAGATCATCTATCTTGTCTTCACGAGAGGTATTTGGTTCCGCATGAGTAAGCATGGGTGCCGAGAATGTGGTAGAGGCTACCAGGATAACCCGTGGAATGGGGGCCGGGGCCTAGGAAGATTCCCATAGGATATCCCTTGACGAGCTATGCGATGACACTCTTCTAAAGTTAGCAGTTTGTACTTGTTATTTGTGACACTCTTGATCTATTCTATGTTTGGAAGCAATGTAACCTTTGTCAGCGTTGTGTGAGTCGTACCTAGAGTTGTATGTATGACCATTCAGTCATGTGATGAGGTCTTGTATTTATTTCGTATCAGTTTTGTGTGGCCCGTGCCTAGTGGTAGATGGTCTTGGGTAGGAATTCCTGGTTACTATCTCCTAGCATGGAGGGAGTGGAACCTTTTGGATTCCACGTGGTCGGGTGGCATGCATCTTAATCCGTTGGTGCTTCTTCTTGTTCACGTGGTCGTGTTTTCCAACTGGAGAGATCGTGGGAATCAGTTTCTTCTCATGCCTTGTTCTCTCAGTTCTTATTGTATTTTATTACCCCTCTGTTGATATCGAGGTGGAATTTGTATTATGTAATCTTTTGTTGGAATTACCTCATTCGGGGAATGAGTGTTGTAATCTTATTGTTTAACTAATGTTAATTGAAATCTTTTGGTATTTCTTATCCTTCGTTGTAAGTTATCTTGGATGGAATGTTTGTTGTCTCATTTCCTTAAGTGATTAATGTTTCAATTTATCGTAATGTTTGTTGTTGTTTGGGTTTTTAAGTAATCTTTGTCTCGTGGCCTTAGAGGATGTTGGCAATGTGTATTCATCTTACATGTTATTTGCATTTAAAAAAAAAAATTGGTGCAGTTAAGTAGTGAGTTGCAACTTCCTCTAGGCTCGCGTGGCGGGGCATTACACAAAGTTTTGTTTATAATTTTTTTTTTATTATGCTAATGGTATAGGGGAGGGCGAAGGGATGGCCGAAGCTGTACCCTCGGCCTCACCCCTGTACGTACTGCTCACAGCAGTCTTAAAGACTGATGTGCGTAGCAGTCAATAAGACTGCTGCGGCAGCCTTAAGGCCGACGACCTTGGTAATGGTGGCTGGGTTTGTTTTTAAATTTTTATATATGTTTTTTTTTATTTATTATTTTATTTCTTTTAAAATAAAAAAAATATATATATATGTATATATTTTATTAAAGATTATAAATGTAATGTATTTTATTTTTAATTATTTTTATTAAAATTGTTAATTTTAAAGTGGAATTATAATTAATTAATTTAATGATGTTTTATTTCTATTTTTAATAAAGGAAGTAGTTTTTTTTTTGTTGGATATGGATTCAAATGTTAAATAATATGTATGTTTTAAAAAGTTAATTAGTATTATTATACAAATAAAGGGCATTATTTATTGGTTGAACAAATAATTTAAACTGAGATTTATTTTAATTTGTTGTGTGGAATTATATCGAGGAAACTGCATTTCGTTTGTTTTGGTGATTGGACCCTGACAATCTTTTGTGAATGATTTGAAGTTTTTCCTTCGAGTTCTTGTCTGAAATGGTTATTGATTAGTGTGATCTATGTGGAAACCCTATTGTTTTGTAACCCTAGTCCAGAGGCATGGTTACCTTTAAAGTTGTCTTCATCTTGAGTTTTATCTTTGGTTTTGAAGCTTAATGGTTTATGCTTGGAAGGGTTGAACGTTTCTTAAGACTTTTGTTATGTGTTGTTACGGGAGGAATAATGCCCCACATGTGTTGATTTGAGCATTGTGTTTTTTTTTTATTACTACTAGTTCAACCCTTGCCAGTTTGAGAGATGTTAGGGGTCATAGGGAGAGTGGCTCTTCGTGGGCGCTGGTGCCTCAGAATGAGGAAGGGCTCAGGATAACCCATGAAAGAGTAGTAATAAAGTGATAACCTAAACAATATAATCTAGGGGTTGGGTAGTAAAACACACAAGATAATTAAAATTGGTTCCCTCGTCTATGCATTAGGGCTACCGTAGACTAGTGATAGATTGAGAAGGCCGTGGTCGGCATAGTCGTAGTCTCGTCTTCATGAGAGATTATCGGCTCCGCATTAGCTACCCTATGGTGTCGGCGCCTCAGTTAGGAGGAAGGGCCAGGAGATCCATAGATGGGTGTCGGCGCCTCAGTTGGAGGAAGGGCTAGGAGAATCCCATGAGAGCTATGCGATGACACTCTCCACTTGACACCCTTGTGTTTGTTTGTGGTTGCCTCTGGATATTGTTTCTTTATGATGCTTTTGATTCTTGTGAGTTTGTTCCATGATTGTTAATTGGTGGTACTTCATGTTACTGCGATGAGTTCTTAGTTTTAACTTGTTATGTGATTTGTGAACGTTGATGATGGTTCATTGTATGCTTGTGTTGTACTTGTTTTGTATCATGTTGTTGTTGAGTTGTTGGACATTCATGGTCGGGTTCACTTCCTCGTCACCTTTGAGCACGGGGGTTGAGTTACTTGTAATTCACATGGTTGGGTGGAATGTGCTCCGCACCCGTTGGGTTCCCCATTAGCTTCTTGTCTTCTCAGCATTTCCGCATTGGAGTTGTACTAGTATACACTTGTATTTCATATTTCATTATTCTTGTATCAATCCCCATGTTGGAAAATTCAATGTAATTCAATTATCAGAGATTGTGATGTAACATTAAAAAAATGATGTAATAGTTAGGATCATTTGTATCTTTGTTAAGAGAATTATCATGGATGTAATTATGTGATGTTTATTATACTCGCATCATGGTTATTGGATGTATCATTGTTTATGGTTATCATAAAATAAATGGTTGTGTTATATTCTTTATCTTTATTTATGTTTAGTGTTGCGAAGTAACCTCGCGTGCCCCAGAGAACCAAGTGTGTTAATGCTATGTAATATGTTATGTGGTTATGGTTTAATGTTATTGCATGTTTACTTTTATTATTTAAAAAAAAAATTATTTGCACTGTGTGTGTTCTCTGGGGTTTGCACGATGGGCGTTACAGGGAGGTACACTCCACACCTTCCCATCCAAGGGTTGGAGATGGAAGACTCATATATATTTTGGAGAGGAAGAATGAATGGGTGTTACCCACTTCTCCTTTTGGAGAACTCTAGTTGAGATGGAAGTAAGGATGAGAAGAGGAGAGGAGTGGTCCCTCTTAGGAGGTAGTAATGAAGATAGCTTGTCTTGGAGAGGAAAGCATGATGAAGGAATGCAATTCCCTTAGCTAAGTAAAGAGATAAGTTATCCTCTTCTTTCATTCTTCTTTGTTTGCCTGTTGTAAGAAGGTGACATGTTACATATGGATCATGGTTGAAAATAGTAAGTGGAGAAGCTATATGAATGTAACTTGATGCTATGTTATTCTCATTTTTTTTGTTTTTGTAAAATTTGAAAAGACTCCATTCATCTTTTTGGAGCTAAAAGAAAGCCTTGCTCGGGGGTATGGCTAGAGCCCACGAGGCTCCATGACGCCATTATGGTAGGGTGGAGAGCAAGCCCTTATGGATAGGTTTATTATTTAGGAAAAGTAGTGGGTATTTGAAAGAAGAAAAGAGAACACATTGTGCAGATCTAATTGTGTTTCTTTTGATTTATCAATTAAGTTACTGATAAAAAAAAAAAAATGAGTCTTTGGAGCCATTTTTTTGTTAATCAGAAGTGCTGTAATTTTCTCATGGGTGATGAAAAGAAATATGCTCTTATGGAAGTACAAAATATAATAATATGATGCAGGAGCATCCAGTTGGGTGTAGGGTATCTTGCATCACCCAGTACAGTTAAATTCTCAAGTTTATTATTTTTCAGATATTTTACATTTTTGGATACCCTTTTTGTCATAATGAAATTCTCAATTTATGGTTTTTATTTTCTATTCCCGGGTTGAAAGATATTACAGTTTTAGTTTCTCAGATTTGCACCTGAAAATCTTCTGAGTTGGATTTCAGGAACTTAGAGCTTCCGAAATGGCCCTAAAACTTGTCAAAATTAGCATAGAAAATTTCAAGCATGTTCTTGACTTTGAGACCTTTCCAACGGTTCAAACGGTTCAAACGGTTCGCGAATCAGAGCCCCAGATCAAAAGTTATGGCCCCGAGAAATTGGCACACTTTCTAGAAGATACAATTGCAAATGTTCTTTTGAAATTTGAACTTCAAGTTGTAATTTTCGGCGCCAAACCACCTAAACTCAAATTTTAATGTTGTTTTAGCTCCAAACTAAAGAGGAGCTCTATTTATGGGCGGGCTTCTAGTATTTTTGGGTAACTTTTTG
>VDFB02131638.1:0-49261 GCA_007258455.2 Sequoia sempervirens | reverse complement strand
AAACCCTCTTTCTTTTGTTCCCTTTACATTTGCATGACGCGGCCTTACTCAGAAACATATGACTTGGCATAGGGGATTTCCAAGTTGGTTCACATGTCTTATTTCTTTTTGTGTTTTTCATTTGCTACTTTAAAGTAATTGCTCATAGTACGATGTGTAGCAATTCCTGTAAAGTGGGGGCATACATTGGCATTATTCATTTTCATTTTTCTTTTTGGTTCTTAGTCCAGCCTTCTTGTTTCATACGATGCGTTTGTCACTTTGTGGATGACATTGGGTATAGTGTCCATGAGCGTGATCTCTCTTAGCATATTACATTCCTCTTAGTGGCCTGATACGATGCACTGCATCCCCTAAGTTGCAAATTTTCTATCCTTTGATCAATCCTCTCTTGGAGACATTAGACACAATGTTCCCTAAGTTATAGACCTTGCATGAACTAAGCAAGACTCCTTTGAACATTATTTTGCATGTTACATTTTGCATTTACATGGCCACCTTGCATAACAAAACTTGCATGCTTGTGGTGCTATCACATTTGTTCATGAGTTCTAAGCATACAGAGCTTTGCTTGTCTCATGAAGCACGAAACATTGTCCTTTGTGGTGCCTTATTAAAGTTATCAAAAGGTATAACTTTAGTATGGTTGAGTAGGAAGCCCATTTTTGATGCAGAGGGTATGGGACTTTTGGAAAAACACAATGATTTCAAGGATTACAATGATGCACTCTCAAACCCTCTTCTAGGCACCCCTATGGAGATAAGGCTCAAGGTTCACTATTGAATTATATTCTTCCCTTATGGATCCAAACCCTTGGAATGCTCTTAAGAAACTTCACCAGCCCTATCTTGAATGGTTACAAAGCCCCAAGCCTCTATCTCAGACACAAACTTACTTATTCACCTTGACTAGGCTTCTAGCCCAACTAGGTCTATAGTGAGTATTTTTTTGACTTTTCTCTCAACTTTCCCAAATGAATCCCTAAACTAATGATTGATTCAAATGTGTTTTATGATGCTGCACAACATATTCAAACCCTAATGGCTCTTGTTCCAGACCAATCCTTCCAAAACCTGTTGTTTCCACAAAATTAAGGCCTAATTAGCATTTTTTTCCAAATCAACACTACTCAAATCTTATCCCCTGATTATGAAACTTTCTACAGTGTCTTAAATTGTCTCCACACTAAGGATTTTTGAGGTCTTAGACTCCCATGACACCCTTAAGACCCTCAAACACAAAACCCTCAATTAATTCCCCTAAAACTAGGGCTTCTTGAAAACTAGCCTTCTAATCACTTCCAGAACCAATTCTTTGACTTTTCACCAATGACTCAACATGTTTAAACATTTCCAACTCATAAACATGCCCCTTATTCAGGTAGATCTCCTACTGCTACACCTTAGGTACTTTGCCTTGTCAACTCACGGTGTACACCTTAAAACTCCTCCTTCCTGCACATTACCTTGTTAATTATGTATGATACATGTTAGAGGTGATCCATTTCATAGGTTCAGTCACATTCTTCCATGAAATGGATCAATCATCCATTGAAACTCCCAAAAAAATAGTGAAAATCTGCACTTCCTTAAGACAATTAGTTATATTATACAAAGAATTGATTGATATTGCTTATTAGGACATACAAAGGGTTTTAAAACATGTAAGTATAAGTCTCTAAATCATCCAACTAAACATTTCTTCAATGGAAATCATAAATTCATCAAAAGACACAAGAAAATGCAAGAAATTTGATGTTTTATTGCTTTTTCCTATAGCAGTCTGTACCAATTTTGTACCATCAACCAACCCTCCATACAAATGCTTTCTCCAGGTTTGTAGACTCATTCCACAACTGTTCCAACTGATTTGGATCAATTTCATTACATTATTATTGCTAAAACACCTAGAACCTACTTACCCACCCAAATTGAAACTAACCGTTGGATTTCAAAATTTGAATTTCCAACTTCTCATTTATTAACTTCTACTCACTAAAAACCCTCCAAAACTATTAGATTTTATTATTCAACCTTATTTGACTTAATTAAAACATTATATTCCTATCTAAACTCGTAGGACACTATTGGCCCACTTACAATTCATTTTGGTCCTAGGCTCCTTATTAGGACCCTCAGGACTTTTGATCCTTCCAATACATTTATCCACTCCAAAGGCCATTATAGGTTCCCAAATGGCATAGTTGATGCTCTGAGATGTTTGATAGCTCTTCAGGACCCCTGCATCCTCCTGACCCTTCAAGTGATCCTTAAGGAGCTTGGGTGCCCCTGCACCAATTTTGAGGCATGACTTTTCCCCATAGCCACTTGTGTGTTTATGAGTACATACCAGCCATGAGTGTATGTTTCTCACCTTTTGGGATTTCTCACCTAGTGGACAACCATGAGTTCCGTCACCCCAGAGTGAGTATGCATTTCTTTCCGAACAAACAACCTAGATCTGATCCACAACAGGATGGACAAACGATAGAAGCTTGATCCAACTTTTCTCTTTCATTCTTATGTGTGTTCCTTTGTGCTTATGTTTGGTTTTCCATGGGATCTTGATCCTAGGGGCTTGATCATCCCTCTTGATTGTTTTTGTCTCATCTCACCAAGTATTAGTACATTCAGACCCCTCTTGATTGCATGTTCAGCTACTTTAGTGTTAGTTTGAAGCAAGTTCATCCTCTCACTAAAGTTGGGACTAACTGTGGACATGGAAAAATTAACCCTTCTACTTTTTCTTGTTTTGTCTCTCCTTGTGCTTATTTGGCTTGATTTCACCTTGATTTAATGTTGCAATGTGGCCCACACATTCACTCTAGGTCTTGAATCTTTATGAATCATTAAGACTTTATGATGTCTTGTAAAGGTGTTGTGAAGTGTTTTAACACATTTTTACACTTTTCTAGACTCTTCTTATTATAACTCACTTACATACCCCCTTTTTTATCACTTACCAAGTCGTATTTTAAAGTGTTGTAAAGCCTTGTAACAAAATTTCATGCTTTTTTAGAATTTTCATCAACAAATACACCTTTTTATGCTTTATTTGGCCCTTTTATGCACTTACAGGCCTTAATTAAGTGTATTTTTGAATATAATCTTGACAAATATCATTTAAGACAACTTAATTTCTGACACCCATTCATATGCCTTGAGTGGGACCCATTTTCCATTAGGGGTGAATGAGTCCCTCTTGGCACAAAAATCAAAATAAATTCAAATTATTGGTGGGTTTTTATTTCTTAAGACCTAAGGTCGGCCTGTGATGTATTTTCAGGAAATAAGGTCATAATTGTGTATAAATATACGATTTTCTATTCATTCCATCCCCCATTCCATTCATTCATTCATTCATCATAGCATTTAAGCATCTTGGAGCAACATATCTTCAAAATTCAACATTAAGGGTCTAGTGAGTTTATGACATTGCATGTTATTTGTTCATCATTCTCTCTTTATTTTATTTCATTATCAAGGGTTTGATTACCAAACCGGGGTTTGACCAAGGAAAACCCCTATACTCTAACCCTCAACACTTTTCCCCTCTTTGCATGTATTTTTTGTAGGTCTTATATGCAGGTTTGTCAAAGAGATAGGTCTTAAAAGTTTCATCAAATTGTCAAAGATCATTCAAAGTCAACATAACCCTATTTGAAGCTTGGAGAACACTTTCCCGTCAGATTTTCTAGATTTGGATCCAACAACCTATTAGGTAGAAAAATGCAAATCAAAACCCACAGAGTTGACCCATGACTTTTCAGAAATCTTCAGGTGGACTAATTCGCCATCTGTGGCGAATGAGTCCCATTGCCAAGATGGAATTTTTTTTTTTTTAAGTTTTCTGTTCCCGACATCCCAAAACCTATTCCGATAGTTTTCACCAGAAACAGTACTAATTCACCATCTATGGCGAATGAGTCCCAATGGGCTTCAACACCGATCTCTACAACATTCCAAAACCTCTCAACATCAGCTTTCAACCTCCAGGTGCAAATCATTCAATTTCATTAAGTTTTGTTATTGTTTGTTCATGTTTTTAGTTCTTTTTGCATATCACAGTCTGTTTTCAAAGACTTTGCATTTCTTAGTTTTGCATACAAAATCAATCTATTTTATTAGTCCTTTGCATTTAGATAATTTCATCTAGGCATATTGCATCAATATTACATTAATCTTGAGTGTTTACATTGCATTTTGGCCCATCTTTCTCGAACATCTTGACAAGATTCTTGATCATGTGGCCATTGGGACATTACACTGTCACCTTCCCGGGAAGTGTAATGCCTCTGCAATTGCAGGTGTTCCTGGGAACAACTCTTTGGCATACAATTTGACCATATTCTTTCCTCTCACTCTCATTCTATTCCATTCTAGAAATTCCATCTCACACTCTCATTCTAACACTTCATTCTCACATTCTCTTCCATCTATCTCTCTTCTTGCAACACTACATCTTCCATTCTTGCAAGTTCAAGATCTCTACACCACGTTCTTGAATGGCCATCTCAAGCTTCAAAGGCACTATTCTTCCTCTAGGCTTCACAAAGCTCATTGGAGGGAGGGTAATATTTACTTTAATTTCATTATAGTTGTTATTGAATAACATACTTGTTATTTTGCATATTCTATGTCTTGTCTTATCACTTTTTTATCTATTTTCCTATATCGTTGTCTATTTGGCTATCCATGGAGTTGGAAACACCAAAGCAGGGGTTTGACCAAGGCAAGCTTTGAAAATCAGCCCCAACATTTTTCCTATTTTTGTGTGTATAGGTTTGTCTATGAGGAGCTTGTGGGAGGCTTCATAGTTGGACCCACTATGAGTTCATCCCTTTTCTTCCACTACTCGTCATTTTTATTAATAGTTTATTTACTTGTTTAATTATTCTTCTGGTAGTGTGTTCCTACATTTTTAGCATTCTGCTTAGATTAGTAAAATTGTTTAACTTTAGCTTTGGGGTAGTTAGCAGATCCTAATTGTCTATGGTAGCAGATTCTATCTTTGGTCTAAATGAGATGCTAGTATTTTGCGTTGTTGTCCTCCATACGCACTTTCGTCCTCTAGTCGGAGGCTTGTTTGTCTATCTCCCAAGACCTTTGAGGTCTATTCACTTGGATTTTGAAGTGTCTTTTCAATAAACATCGAGAAAACCCAAAAGCATAGTTTAGACTCTCTTAATTGTCACCTATCACTTGAGCTTTTGTCCTTGAGGTAATAGATAGCCATTAACTCCCTGTAGACTCTTCCCTGTCCTAGAGACCCAGGAGTATCCAATCCTCTCCACTACACTTAAATATTGACATAAATCTAAAAAGAAGACTAAGGCACATCATCATAATGTTGTATTATTAGAAAAGCTAAGCAGTAGTCATGGAGAGTTGCTAAACTATTTCATATCAAACTTGCTCTCTCTTTCTCTCCAAATCTTCAAATAATTACAACTACCACTAAGTGATTGAATAATTAAACTTTTGATTGATTACACTCAATTAGCACAACAATGCACATCTTTTCATTCTCAAATCCAAAGAAAGTACATAATTAATCAACTTGGATCTCAAAATTAGTAAGTGGTGTAAAAATGCCTAGAATTTATCCTTGGAAATTATTATAATTTTACTCTGAAATCTCTCACAAGGCGACACCATCTACTGGTTTTTGTAGATAGTTGAATGCAATGATAGTTTATACTACTTGGATAGAAGGATACATAACTAAATAAAATTGTAGACATGCTCAAATTTGATCAATGTGCATTTGTTGACCCTCCTCAAGTTTCCTACAATTGCACACACCAACAACCATCTTTCTCTACAAAACCCACTCTTTTGGATTTCTATAGTTTACTTGTGTAGTTATGTTGAAGTTAGATCCCCCCAACTCTTAATTTCTATAAGATGCTCAACTAGGAAAGTATAATCAATAGCACAATTCACCAATTAGACAATAGATCACAATCAACTATTACACAACTATATGATATAAAATACCAGATCAGAGATTTCACACTAAGAAATAGGAAGAATGATCAAGCAATCACGAAGTATCAATCTCAGTTAAGTAGCCAAACACAGAACTCCACTAAAATATGCCAATTATTGTTAATACTAGAAATAGTCAAGAAATGACAAACATTGAATCCAACACATAAATTCCACAATTATTCAATCTTTAGGCTAATAGGTGACTCAAAACTACATATAATACTCAGACAATGAAGCAATTACTCGGCAAAGAAAATATCATATCCAAATCTCAATCCTTGAACCAATTGAAGTACGCTTGCTTCATATATCACTCACACACGTATTTTCCTACACATTGATAACCATCATATTGCTGACATCATACAACACTCAATTTCCCCCTTAGAGCTGTGAATAAGACCCGAACTATGGAATAGTGCCTTTGTTATGGAATTACTCCTGTGGAATGGTGCAACGATTTCCTGAATTGGTACGTGGATATAGATATGGCTCTTTTGTTGCTGCTTGGCATTTAGACGAGCTCATGTGGCCTTCACTGGATCAGGGAGTCGAACAACCTGAGCTTGAGAGATGTCATCGACTTGGGATGATGCATGATGCACCCTTTCTGTGACCCATGGGGATGAATATCCTCCCAGGTGTGGTAGAGACTCTCAATGTGTTGAGATGATATGTGATCACTTAGCTCTGGATAGATGCAAGAGTGTAGAACCTGTCAATATTGAAATAGCTTAGAATTCATAACTTGGTGAAGGTAAAAATTGGAGAATGCAAGATAAAAATGTGCCAACATGAATTCACAGAGTTTGCAGCTATGTCCAAACCTGCATGCAAAAAGGGCAAGAGACTACGTCCTCCCCGATTGCATGGATGCCAATGCCTTTCCAAATTCGTGGTGATCTTCTGAAGGTAGAAGACTCTGCTAAATTCTAACGCTAACCAAAAAGTCAGCCTAGCAAGGAGAGAATTAATTCATAGCCTTTGGCACCAACAACATAAATTTAAATGTTATTTTAAAAATATAAATTTATTAATTATTATTATTATTATTTTTAAATTTATTTCAGTGTTAAAAAACACTATTCTTCCCTCCAAAATGAAAATTAGCGCTAGGGTGAAAAAGGGACATGACAGTCCTCCTTTCCTAGAGATTGCTTGTCCTCAAGCAATGGTAACACATCATGGGGAGATGCTCATTGATCCTAGGTCCTGCTCCCCACAAACTATCCTCTTTAGCGGTAATATTCACTAATCCCAGCTTCTTCATCACTCTTGCTAGTTCAATACCCTCAACATAATATGTGGAAGCTTCAATATCTTGAGTAAGAGTCACTCTTGAGTCACTGTTGTGCCCTTTATTAGGAGGAAACTGATTTATGACCAAGCTATACAATGTCATCCCCACCTTAATTCCAAGGTGATCCTCAACACTTGTTGATCCCAAGCTGTCCCAACCTTAAACAACTAGTTGCAACATATTATCACCACTGGCCACTTGCTTTTTCTGGCTCAAAGAAGAAATTATGTCTACAGACCTATAGTTGTTCAAAAGGATCATCGTCAACCCAAAAGTAGACCCGTACAAAATAATCCATAGGAGCACTAAATCCTGGTTGCAAATATGTACTTCTTCATTCACTTGTAATGTGGGAAATTGTCCTATGTGAGCTATGAGCACTTTGGTTATGATGATTGGTTAAGAATCCTCCACCCTATGAGTGAAAACCCTTCTTTGGTTGCAAGGAAAGTGTGGGTTGTGTTGGAAATGTTTAGAGCAACATACCTAATATTTGGAATCATCTTCATAATGGCTCTTGACTCATGTATTTTACACCCAACATTCATCCCATCTATGCCCAATTGGTGTTTCTCAACCAGCAAGTTCCATTTAAAAGTTAACCCTTTTGTTGGCCTCCATGGAAGTGTAACACTGAGCATAGACCAAACAACATTGTAATCAAGCTTCTGACCTTTGAAAAAGATTGTGATCATTACCCAATGATCTTTCCTCCATAGAACCATGGCAACTTCAAGTTTTCCTTCCTCAAAGCCCTTAACCATCAAAATTTAGTAGTGATCCCTTATGGGAAAATAATTGTAAACTTGAATCAAAGAGTCTACATGCTCTACACTACCAACCATATTTCTTACTATATTTCCTTCCTTTGCATGCTTCCCAAGGTGACCAAAATTCTGCAATGACATGGGTAGTAACAGATTTGAGATTCCTTTGTACCTTTGGTTGGGACCATAGGTCAGCTGAAATTTTGTTCCTCCCAAGGTGTACCATTCACAAGCAGTTGCATCCATAATGTACCAAATCAAAGAAATTGTATCCTTGGTGTATGCCATAGGACCCCAAGGTAGGGCAGCCTCAAGATGGAGTTGTAACTCATTTCGAGTAGACCTCTTAAGTCCCCCATGAGTGATCCATGACCAACCCAATTATGCATTACTCCTAACCCCATCCACACATGAGGGTATAATACCAGTGGCTGATCTACTAAGTGAGTACTTTGTCATACCATCCAAGTGTTCAATGTGCAGTGATGCCAATTTCATATAAGGAAAACTATGCAGACAACCCAAGAATTCTGAAACATATCCCAAATTTGATTGCTCCACTTGCTTGGCCACCATACAAGGTTCATTCCACACATGCCAAATGCTTTGAATCTCCTTTGCCTCTATCATGACCTATTGTCCTAATTGGGACCTCTTGTGCCTTGGGTGCATGAATAAGGCCTCATATTTGTCTCTTAAGTGGTTGTCAACAACAGTAGGGGGCCTCTTACTACCATTCTCATGATTATGGATTATCAACTCAAAACTAGAAAAAGCCCAAGGATTGTTGTCCCCAATCAAAAAGTTAGAGCAACTATCATACGTTTCCTTGGTGTCTTCAATCACCTCAAACTTTTTCTCTTGCCTCATTTTATATTCTTCTACAAATGTTGACCCAATATGAGTTTCGCCATGAGAACTATTGGTTGACATGACATGAAACTTTGGGGGAAAGGAATTGCTGTCATACATTAGAGAATTGGTTCTTCCCTCATGTTCAAGTGTGATGTCTTTCTCACTCTCAATCAATTCCCTTTTCATGAGGGATTGGTTATCAATCAATGCCAATCCATGGAATGTCTCCCAATGTGGATCATTTGTCACCATCTCAGTCCCATGGCTGTAAATATGGTCTTCATCATAAACCCCTCTAATTCCTTCCTCCATGTTTGCACTCTTGGAACCCTTAAGCTCAAGGATAAGCTTATGCACTTCACCTTTACTTCTCAAGGTATCAACATAAATCTCACCAAGTGCAAGGAGTTGATCTCTATCTGCAAGCAAAAGTAGGAAGTTTGACTTAACTACTGCCAAAATCTCTTGGATTTTGTGCAAATCATCAAGAGATATACCTTCTTTGGATCCTCTAAGTCCACTTATGGTCTTCCAACACAATTTTTTCATCATCTTATGAATGTCATCAAAGTGAGTAAGGGCTATTATGATCTGACTATCTTTCATCCTCAACTGCCTCTCTAATGTGTGTGACTTATGCAACATTTCTGATTTGTCTTCAACATCTCCATCAAAAATATGATTAGTCACTTTTGATTTATATTCACAACTCGGTTTCCCAAAATCAGCTATTCCTGTGACATCTTTTTCACATAACTTGTGTTTGGAAGTTGAGTCAGCATCAAATTTAGTAGAAACATTTCTAGCATAGTGGTGAGTAGAATCATTTCCTTCCCAAACAACCTCATCATCATCGTGCACAATAGAGGAATCATCATCATAAGAGTAGGGTGTCAAAACTTAAGTAAATTCATGAACCTCCTCAATTGCTGATCTAGAAGGTGTATGCACAATCCTAGAGTGATTCCTCAACTCATCTTTGTCAAAGTTATTTTTTTCACTACCTAACAAAATTTCTGTATTGCTTTCATGTGTATGAGCATCACCATTATTTAGAACAAAAATCGATTCCTTACCAATAAGATGTAGGGATGGAAAATCAATGCTAGACTTATCCAAATGAACTTTTGTAGCATTTATACCTCCACACTATTGATCAACCAAAACTAGTTTGGTAAACTATGGAACAACATTTCCTTTGACTTTGTGATCGTTATGAAGACTTATGTTCTCTCCATTAGTTGGTGCAATAGTGGGCCCTTGCTTGCTTTCCTTGGTTGTTCACAAGGCCGTATCATCTCTCTCATAACCCCCATCATTATCTCCATATAGATAATCATAGGAGGGAAATGCTTAGACCACTTCAACAGGCTTCCCTTTAAACCCTTGTTTACCCATGAGTTGATTCATGACTGCCAATTCATCCTTTCTCACTATAGGATAACCCTTATCATCACATTTTTCCAAAAATTGTTGATTATCAACATAAGGCTTGAATAATTTCATACCTTCATGTTCAAGGTGGGGAGTCTCTACTTTTGGTTGTACCTCATTTCCTTTCTCCTTCACCATGGTCAGTTCTTCATGTTTCTCGATTTCTATCTCAGCATCCCCTTGTAATTTTTATTTTTCCTTCATCAATATTTCCTTTTATCTCCTTCTATTTTCAGTGAATATCTTCAAATATTCTTCATATGTGACAATAGACCTATAAGCAACAGGTTCTTTCAAATAACAACAATAGGAAAAGAGCTTATGCTCATCTTTTTGTAACTGATCCTCAAATATCTTCCGAATAGGATCATCTTTTTGCGCTTTGTTGAACATCCCAAGGGTTCTAAGGCTGCTACAATATTTCTCCAGGAGTCGCTGTTTCAAATCCATTTCTTCTTCCTTTGGTAGAAACGTGGGTAAGTTTCTTCTCCATGAGTTCTTATTATAGGTTTGCATCTTCAAAACCACAGGCTGGCAGGATTGTGGCTCTAATACCACTATAAGATGCTCGACTAGGAAAGTATAATCAATAGCATAATTCAATAATTAGACACCAAATCGTAATCAACTATTACACAACTATATGATATAAAATACCAGATCAGAGATTTCACACTAATAAATAGGAAGAATGATTAAGCAATCACAAAGTATCAATCTCAGTTTAGTATCCAAACACAAAACTCCATTGAAATATGCCAATTATTGTTAATAATGGAAATAGTCAAGAAATGACAAACACTGAATCCAACACCAAAATTCCTCAATTACAATCTTCAGGCTAATAGGCAACTCAAAACTACATATAATACTTAGACAATGAAGCAATTACTTGACGAAGAAAATATCATATCCAAATTCAGATATCACTCACACATGTATTTTCCTATACACTAATAACCATCATATTTCCAACATCATACAATACTTGATTGCTCCCTTAGATCTGTGAATAATAAACGTAAACTATGGAATAGTGCCTTTGTTATGGAATTACTCCCGTGGAATGGTGAAATGATTTCCCAAACTAATATGTGGATATAGATAGGTCTCTTCCGTTCTTGCTTAGCATTCACGTAAGCTCACACGACCTTCACCGGATTATGGAGTTGAACAACCCGAGCTTGAGAGATGTCGTCGACCTGGGATAAGGCATGATGTGCCCTTTTTGTGATGTGGGTGGACAAATATCCTCCCAGGCGTGGTAGAGACTCTCAATGTGGCAAGATGATATGTGATCGCTCAACTCTGGATAGGTGCGGGAGTGTAGAATCTATCAATATTGAAATAGCTTAGAACTCAAAACTTGGCGAAGGGAAAACTTGGAGAATGCAAGATGAAAACATGCCAACATGAATTCATAGAGTCTACAACTATGTCCAGACCTGCGTGTAAAAAGGGCGAGAGACTACATCCTCCCTTATTAGATAGACGCCAATGTCTTTCCAAATTTGTGGTGATCTTTGAAAGATAGAAGACCCAGCTAAATACTAATGCCAACCAAGAAGTTGACCTAGCAAAGAGAAAATTAATTCTTAGCCTTTGGCGCCAACAACATAAATTTAAATGTTATTTTGATAATATAAATTTATTAATTATTATTACTATTACTTTATTATTATTTTAAAATTTATTTCATTGTTAAAAAACACTATTCTTCCCTCCAATATTCAAATTAGGGTTGGGTAAAAAAGGGGACATGACACTTTCATACTAGAATTTCTATATTAGCTCCAACCATTTTTCATCGAATTAAATATTAAGGGTTTTGTGCATTTCAACATTGGTTCCTAATCTTGCTAATTTTGTTATCATGGTAGTAGTAATAATTTTTTGTTCAATTCTACATTATTATCAATAGTTCAAAATTTGATCCCTAACCTTGCTAATTTTACTATCCTATAAGCAATGATAATTTTTAGTTATTTTTCCTAACATTATTATCAATTAATTTGCCACACATTAACATTAACATTAATAATTTTTCCAAGTTAATTATGGAGCTCCTGTCTGCTATAGTGTGTGCATTTCAAATCTCTCCTCTTTGCATGTTGTTTCATTTGTTGGTGTGCGTGAGGGTGCCTTTCTTGTGCCTTATGTGGTAGGGGATTTTCTTTGTGCTTCTTAAGGCGTTTTGGGGGTGTTGGCACTCCTCTAGTGTGCCCACATTAGACACATTTCCATCACAACTTGGGGATGTTGATTCTCTTTTTCTATATTGTTTGATGGTGTGGAGTTTAGTATGTTTTGATGCTAGTTGTCCTACTCTTGGCCTTTCTCCTATGGATGGTGTAGGCCCAAGCTCAGCTACATAAAGTCCACTTCTGACAATATTGTGTGAAGTGATTGATGGATGATGGCCTCCAATCCCCATCATTCGGCTTCTAAAAGCTTCCAAATTGAAAGAGCCTAAATTTGTGTCACTCAACTTGCCCAACTTCCAAGAGAACTTTGACTTTGGTAGGAACGACTTGCTCAGCTTCTTGATTATAACTTGTCTTGATGCGTTTGCCTTGTTGGATTCAGCATTATTTTCCTTTCCATCTGCCCTTCTATCTACTTTAGCCATCTTCAACACTTTCTAGAAATGTCAATTTCTTCTCAACACTTAGAAAATTTTACTACAGCAACACAACTTCAGCACTTCAAAGAAATTTGGCTCAAGCTCACTTAAACAACAATTTCTCTTCACACTACAATCTTCTTCAACCCAAAGCTCCAAGTTGAACTTACCAACTGATGGAGAAAAATGAAGAAAACTCACATTTCATATATCCAAGTGAAATTCTACAAGGAAGCTAATTTTGGCCAAGTCATTAAGTTTCCACTCCTCCACTGTAAGAATTCGAATTTCCCTCCTCTGGCAACTGCAACACTTGGCATT
The DNA here is from genome assembly GCA_007258455.2 of Sequoia sempervirens. Taxonomy (NCBI): domain Eukaryota; kingdom Viridiplantae; phylum Streptophyta; class Pinopsida; order Cupressales; family Cupressaceae; genus Sequoia; species Sequoia sempervirens. The sequence goes on along the minus strand of VDFB02131638.1, from coordinate 35,967 downwards.
TGGTGTTTGAAATATTTCACCTTCTAGAACTTCAAAAATTTGTCTTCACTAGTCTAGGTGTACTTCATCCCATTATCCTTTTGAAATCACTTTTCAAAAATATTAACTCAAATGGCTCCATTAAAAAAATTCATTTCACTGGTTGAGGCCTTGATACTTTTATTTTATCCATCTCTAGCTCGGGAAGATTGTTTTCCTCAAGAATTTAATCAAAGATCATCTAGGCACCCAAATTCAATTCACTAGCCAAGGCAATTTTATTTTCAAAAATATCTCCTTTTATGCCTTAAGAAAATTTTAATTTTTTACTTAGAAAATTTCATTAATCTGGCGCCTAGTGAAAATCTTCACTCCAAAATGTCTAGTGAGGTGTGGAAAACTTCAAAATCATTTCCTCTTTGAAAATATCTAGTACCCAAAAGAAAAGTCCCCTCAAAACATGCAAAATTCATGTGTCTACAAATGAAGGGGTACATTTTTTATTTTATTTTTTCAACCTTTGAAAAATATTTCACCAAAGTTTATTCTTACTTCTCCTTTGGGCATGCTTTTTCTTATTTTTCCTTAGAAAATTTATCCACCTACCTGACTCATGAAGGGCACATTTGAAGTACCTTGCCTCTAATTCAACCACTTAAAAAAGATATCTCAAGTCATCAACTTGATGGATGCATTTGCTAGGGTAGGAAGGAAGTTTCCACTCCTTTAGAATACTTTCTAGGCTTCCATCTTGACTTGGTGCATTTGTAAGGTAGCACTTCCATTTGTATACTTAGAAAAAATTTCACCACCATCACCAACATGGGCACATTTAGGGGGTCTAGGAGGAACTTGTACACATAGAAATTTTCTCATCCTTTAGCTAACTTCATCTTGGGTGCATTTGATAGGTGATGGAGGAATTTTCCAACACTTAAATAATTTTCTTGTTTCGTCCTTGACTTGGCGCATTTCACTAGGGGAGGTGGAATTTTATCTTATCAATTTTCAAAAGCCATCATCTTCAACCAATTTGGGCACATTTAGGGGGGTGGGAAGGAATTTGTAACTCCTTAGACATTTTCTTTACCCTCTCTCAAGGTTGGGTGCATTTCACTAGGGGAGGTGGAATTCTAATGCCTCAGAAACTTTTTCAATATCCTCCATATTTCTAGGTGACTTGGGAACATTTGGAGAGGTCTAGAGGAATACTCCATGCCTTAGAAAAACTTCAAATTACCTTCCTAAGATGGGTGCATTTGACTAGGTGTACAGGAACTTTCAACACTTGAAAACTTCTCCCAAGCTAGCCTCTAGCATGGGCACATTTAAGGGTATCTGCAAGAACTCTTCATGCTTAGAGAGTTTTTTATACCACCACCTTCCACCCTAGGTGCATTTTCCTAGAGGAGGAGGAATTTTCACCCTTAGACAAAAATCCAAGTCCCATCTTCAACATGGGCGCATTTGGGGGGCTAGGCAGGAATTTCACAAGACTTAGAAAATTTTCCTTAGCCTCCCTTCAGACTAGGTGCATTCAAGGGGTCCTCAAGGAATTCCTCATACTTAGGAATTTTTCTCCAAGCCAGTCTCTTGAGGGCACATTTGACGGGGGTAGGAGGAATTTCTCCTGCCTTAGTCATTTTTCCAGCTTGCTTGCCCTGCTTTCTATTTTTAGTAAGCCTCTGGTTTTCATACTTCTATAACTTGGATTGATTTGAAATTTACACCACAGGATCTGCATGATCTAATTGACCCATTCACATTGCCATCTTGTGTCAACCTGCTATTTATAGCTTGTTTCTGGAGGTGACTTACTATAAATACTAAGTGCTCAGATTGCCTTCAAATTTTACTAGTGAACTCCTTAAAAGATATTGATCGCAATGGGATACATCAGTTTTTGAAGATTTTGGCATTTCACCCTTCATTTTGGGTCTCAAAGCTCAAAACCCTATTCTAACTTTCATGTCAATCAAATGATCTCCGTTTGACCCCATTTTTGTTGTATGTCGCTCTGTTCATCATGTTGAAGTGTTGGACAGTTGTCGAAGTGATCCTGCTGAAAATAATAAGTGTCTGAAAAAAATTACCAATCAGCTATTGGATGTGTTTGCATGTCACACAGCCTAAGAGATCTCACAAAACCTAGCAAACTGGACTACGTACGGGTACTAGCTAAAAATAGTAAGTTCCTAAAAAGTGATCAACTCTACTTGCATGTTACCTTGTAATGTAGCTCTTGAAAAACCAATGACGAATATGCTGACATGCACTAAAAAATCTTGTATGCAAACCCTAAAAATAGCCTTTGAAGACAACTCTACAAAAAGGTCTTGCTCTTGGTTTGCATGTTACATCACTACGAAGCTCCCAAAAAACCCACAAAGAATATCTAGACATGCATTGAGACTCCAACATGCAAACCCTAAAAATAGCCTCTGAAGTCAAGACTGTAGAAAGTTATTACCTCGTCTTGCATGTTATATAATTGCGTAGGGCTCAGAAAACCTATAAATATTCTCTAGACATGCATCGAAAAACTTTGCATGCAAACCCTGAAAATGGCCTCTAAAACCCGAATCATTAAATGTCAACATCTCCATTTGCATGATGTACCCTCACAAAGGTCTCAAAAAACCTAGAAAGATTCTCCAGTAATGCATTGAAAAACTTTGCATGCAAACCTTGAAAATGGCTTCGATGCCCAAACTGCTAAAAATAGTAATTTGTTAGATTCAGCTCAAAACTTGATGGCAAGCAGCTTAAGGTGATCTAGACGTAGTGTCAAGCTTAGACTTTAATTCGCTCACCCAATTTGACTTCAAACTAGTCAGAAGATTCAAAACCTAATTTCTTAGACTTAGCCAAAATTTCAAGTTTAAGCTCAAAGACGGGTACATTCCTGGAAACACAGACATAAACGAGAGAGATAGAGAGAGACACAAAACCAAAGCCAAAAGGCTAGAATGGAGCAAAATTATGGGGCGCTCATTTTGAATGGGGTGATGTGTGAAAAGGTCACAACAAAACCAAGTAGAATTTAGGCATAGGCAGACCGTATACAACATAACTTTTTTGTGTGTATCGAAATTCACTTTTTTTATTGGATAAAGGACATCAATACCTATCACAAACATATTTTTCTAATTTATTTTTGATAATCTATTATTTTTCCATACGTGTAGAACATAAAGCTTTATTTTTGGTGAAAAACCTATGTTTAATTAAACTAAAAATAAAATACACAATAAACCAAAATACATTAAAATTATATTTAATGGATAGCTCATTTTGAGGACTATAATCATCTAGTTGGGTCTGTGAATTTGATTCCATTTTCATCTTCAACCCAAGCTTCAAAAAGAAAAAATTTGTAGAAAACTACACATGGAGGGGGAGAAGGGAAAAAAGGGGGGGTTCGAGCAAACTGCCCTTCTAGTGAACCACCCTAGACCCCTTTGAGTGAATGGGGGTTTGCTCGAACCTCCTTTCTTTCTTAGTTTCTTTTGTTTCATTAGGAAAATCCTGCCAAAAGTGGGTTCGAGCGAACATTCCTTGAAAAAGGGGTTCACTCAAAGTGGGGTGTTTGAGTGAACCCAAAAAAGGGTTTGCTCGAACACCCCCTTCGAGTGAACCCCTTAAAACCCAATTTTTTTTTTTTGAGTATACAAGAATTTTTTCTTCATGAATGCAATTGGAACCCACTTATATGGGATCACCCATGTGCTATAAAGTTTCAGTTAAAGTTTTCTCTAGAGGGAATATTGATTCACCCCCCTCTTAGCATTTTGGTGTGTGTCCAACATTATTATCTACAATCATTTGATTAATATTATCCTTATATATGAAATTATATTCATGATATTTATAATTAGGGTAAAAGCAAGAAGTTGGGTCCATGAAGAGGGGAAGTTTCAACCAAAAAATGTTGAAAGGAATGAGTACCTATTTTAAAAAATGGGTACCTATTTAGGAATGGGATCTTAAGCCTAAATCCAAATGAGTGTTTGTTCCACTTTAGGTACCCATTTCAAAGCTATTTATTTTTTAAAAACACTGTCGATTTATTTTCACTGCAACTTTTGCAACTAGAAAGCAACCTAAGGAAAACAAGTACTCATTTCGCAAGCCATCTACTCCACTAAATTGCAATTATGACCTCCTCCCTTCGATGTACTTGATCTTAGCGATCTCTAGGTTAATATTTATGCTTTTTTTCCTTTATATTAAAGGTTTTTTGTTTATAATTATGGTTTAAAATTTAATTATATAATGTAACATTTAGGGTTTGTAATTTCATGTTTTATATATTTGTTTATATTAATTTTTTTAATTAGGATAAATTCTAAAGTTTTCAAATTCTATTTTTAAATATATTCATCAAAAAATGGATATGTATACAACAAAATAAAACCTATAACCTAGACCTAAAAATTAAAACCATAAACCCTAAACTATAAACCTTAACCCTAAAACCCTAAGCCTTAAAACCTAATGGATTCATGCCTACCATTATAAATGAATGATCATTAAGAATATGAATGGTCACTAATATTGGAAAAAAAAAACTAATCCCTTCTATGAAATTAAATCACCACTGCCACTTTCAACCTCTTGGTTGTCATAACACTCCCAAAACTTTACATAGATTCTAAAAACAAGTAGCTATGATATCACAATTCATTTATGCATTGAGTGTATAATCCTAGTGTACATTAAACATGGATTATCTATGCCAGCTCTTGACAAATCTCTCCTAATAATTTTCTTCTACTTTAAATATTTAGAAAGTTCTAGTATATATATATATATGTTAAGAATGATAAAAGAAATAGAAGAAATATAGGGTAGACACCATAACAAAAATACCAAATACAAAATTTGATATGCTAGAGAAGTATGTGTAATTTAATTGATTGCACATACAAATGAAGTTAGGGTTTAACAAAGTGTTTTACCTTTCATAGTGCATAAGTGAATGAAAATAGTATGTAAATCTAGAATTATGTGATGTAATTTTAGTGAGAAAGTATTGCGGAGTGTAAAATACAATAGAAATTATGAGAATAGGAATAAGTGTAAGAGTTCCAAGTATTAGGAGAATATTAGTGATTGTTTATATAAAAATATGGTTTTAAAGGAATGGGTTGAGTAATACTATCTTCATTAGGCCAAGGTATTTTCCTTTATATCTAGAGTGTGTTGATATCTTGAACCCTTTTCCATATAATATTTCAAGTTTATGAGGAGAGAAAGGGGAATCTATAGTACTAGGAGAAACTATACTAATTTCATGATCAATGATGTGTTTTATGTGGAGAAGATGATAGGAGATTTGGGAAAATATGATTATTTGAATGAACATATTTATGGGAAGAGGAGGGCGAAGATGAAGGGGAAACTTTAGGTAATAATCTTAGGAGGAGGAAAATGTGGTATAATTATGGGTTGTATGGGAGAGATATAAAGATTACATATTGGATTAGAGGGGTCTCTAAATTTTTTATTGGTTCCTTTAAGCACACACATATTGACATGTATTTGGTTACAAGAAGAGACAAAGGGAGAGTAACTAGTGGGAATATTATGAATTGAGGTTCATGTTTTGGATATATGTGTAGGTTTATTTATTTAAATGTACTTAGTATCCCATAAAAGGAAATAAAAACCTCTCCTCTGAATGAAACTAATTATGTTTTTGATTATAGGAAAAACAGGTTTTGAAGGGACCCAAAACCCTTTACAAGAGAATAGTTGCTACATAGATAAAACAAGAAAAAAAAGTAGCTCAAACAAGACAACAATTTCCATTAAGATAAATAAAGATAAAGTAAGTATCCTTCCATCAACAAGAAATCAACAAAAAACACAAAAAAAAAACACAAAAAACACTAGAGGACTATTGTAAGTTCTTCAAGATCCTAGCTACTTCCAAATCACGAGTAATGATATGCTCATGCATATCAACAACCTTAGCCAACTCATGAGAAGGGATCTCTATGTTTTTCTTAGTCTTGCTCCTCATACGAATACTTGGACCAACATCCACAACCGAAATTTGCATTCCCTTTAGTCCTTCAACCTCATCACCATCAACTCCTTTCCTTTGCACAATCATTTCCCAATCCATGTGTGTGGTTTATGATTCAAAAGAGCAAGACTCTATGCATTCATATGAAGAGAAGATTGACTAAATTTAACCAAAGTATCCAAATTGTCATGTAATTTCTCCATCTTCTCCTCAAGAGAAGAAATTATGGCTCATGATTTATCTTCATTTTTAACACATCATCAACCACACCATTTAGAACAACATGCATTCTCTTGATCTGATTATAAACCAAAGTCTTCAGGTTTCTATTATTAATGATGAAAGCATTAATATTGGCCAGTGATCACACTTTGATATTGAGTTCACTAGTAGAATTTGGAAAATAAATGACTAGGTGACTAAAATTTTTAGTCAAAACTAAAAATGACTAAATTCTACTCATTTTTTACAACTCGGCTATTAATGAGTAAATAAATGACTAATTTGGTAATTCACTAAATAATTAGTCATCAAATCAAAATTAGATAAAAAAATTTAAAAAAAATTTGGCCAAATATTGGCGAGATGTATTTGTGTGATTATTCACGTTCATTATAGATCATTTGTCTCGCTTGACCTCGCTTCATTCATTCATTGCAGACCTCGCTTCATTCATTAGCATGGCATGAGGCATTTTGATTAGCAGCTACTTGCATATGCGATAAGGATTCAAAGAGGACCTATAGACTTGTGAAAAGGTGGGAAAGGGCAAGGAATTCAAAGTTTGCTGCAACAAATTTAAATTCGTAAAGGCCCTTTATAGTGAAATCGGATTTGGGGATGCCCTCTACAGCAAATTCAAAGGTAATTTGAAACCCTCATTACATTAAACACAAACTAAAAATGCTCATTACAATATACTACTCTTAATAATGTTATACTACTCTTAATAACATTCTTTTACAATCTTGCCACTATTCTACTTCATAATGTGCTCAAGCTAAATATAAAAAAATTTGGGTGTCAGTGCCAAATTAGAATTTCCTCAAACAATTTTGATACATTTTCATTGCAAGCGCAAACTATCCTTGTGCAAAGTAAACATGTGGTAGATTTAACCACACATTAGACATATGAACAAAGATGTTTCCTGCTACATCTTCTTGTACCTATGTAAAAAATTCCTTTGCAATATGAAATTGACCCCTTTCATCTAGCACAATGGCTGCCTCATTTGTAGCATAAACATTTCTTGGTCTTTGTTCCAACACTTTACAATATAGTTCTCTAGCATTCTCAATATTTCATTTCTCCACCTTTGGATCCCTCCTCTCATTGTGAAAAGCTGCAAAATAATTCCAATTTCCAAGTGAAATGTCAACATAAGAATTATTTGCATCTGATTCACTTTGTGCATCTTTAATTGTTTCTTTGCTTTAAGCCAACCATCTATTTGAAATTCTATTTTTCCAAGCATAGATAAATAATTTGATGATTTTTTATCCACCATAAGTGCATCCCCAATCAATTCTAGGCTTAGTTGGATCTCATTTTGAGCCTGAGCCATGACTGGGAGATGTAGATATGTATCCACATAATCAGGAAACTTGAACAATATTAGCTTGTATCAAAGATTTAATTTTTCAATATCATGTAGCTATTCAAACAACCTAGCAAGATTAAATAGTGTTGTGACTTTATCCCATGGTAACTCAAGTGAAACACCACCTTCTTCTAGTCGATGGAATAATTTTATATCCTTAAAGAGCATAGGAAAAACTACAAAATTAGCAATGGGGATTTTATTTATGAATTCAACCCAAATGCCATTTCCTAATGTCTCCATAAAATTTTGTTGAGCCAACTCTAGTTCATCATGCTCAAAATGAAGAACCCAAATGTTTTTTAACAATTGAATGGGTACTTCTCTACACTTCTTCAGAAGATACTTTTGTGTCTTAAGAGAATCTAAGGTTGCATTGGGTTTTGATAATATTAATAACTCACCCATCTTGATAAATGCATGGGAATCAGGTGGATCTATGGGAGTTTCCTTTCTTAAAATTTTCAATGTCTTCTCTACTAGCCCTTGCTAAGCATATATATGGCCTACACATTTTAAGATCTCACAGTTCTCAAGGTGGACCTCCAAAACCTTTCAAAATATGAGAGAAAACTCTTAAGATCTCCCAGCTTCAATTGAACCTATCCAAAAAATCATGTGGCCTCTGGTTTTCCTTGAAAAGTGGTGTCATCATCACCTTTACTATGATAAGATCATGGAAGATTACAATATGAATGAGATTTCATGAGAGGGTGGTCAGTTGAAACAAGAGTTGTCTCAGCCAACTGTTCCACAAGAAAATGTTGCCCTACAGTGAAGAAAAAATGGTTTGCTAAATGATTCAATGTCATTGTAGAGTATAGGTATAATTCAAAGGCTCTACACATATTTTCCATTCCTTCATGAACACTACCTTTTTCACTAACTGTGAGAATCCTACAGGTAAAAAATGCACAAAACTAACCACAGAGATTTATGTAGAGGTAGAACATCATTTCCTAATACCTCCATAAAATTTTGTTGATCCAATTCTAGTTCATCATGCTTAAAATGAAGAACCCCAATGTTGTTTAACAATTGAATGGGTAATTCTTCTCTGCTCTTATTTAGAAGAGACTTTGGCATCTTAAGAGAATCTAAGGCTAAATTAGGGTCTGACGATATTAATAACTCACCCATCTTGATAAATGCATGGGCCTCAAGTGGATCTATGAGAGTTTCCTTTCTTAAAATTTACAAAGCCTTCTCTGCTAGCCCTTGCTAAGCATATATATGGCCTACAACTTTTAAGCTCTCACAGTTCTCAAGGTGGACCTCCAAAACCTTTTCAAACAATGAGAGAGAACTCTTAAGATCTCCCAGCTTCAATTGAACCTATCCATAAAATCATCTGGCCTTTGGCTTTCCTTGACAAGTGGTTTCATAATCACCTTTACTATGATAAGATCGTGCACGATTATAATATGAATGAGATTTCATGAGAGAGTAGTTAGATGAAACAAGATTTGTCTCAATCAATTGTTCCACAAGAAAATGTTTCCCTACAGTGAAGAAAAACTGATTTGCTAAATGATTCAATGCCATTGTAGAGTATGGGTATAATTCAAAGGCCCTATGCATCTTTACCATTCCTTCATGAACACTACCTTTTTCACTAACTATGAGAATCCTACAAGTAAAAATGCACAAAACTGACCATAGAGATTTATGTAGAGGTAGAACATCATTTCCTAATGCCTCTGTAAAAGTTTGTTAAGCCAAATCTAGTCCATCACGCTCAAAATGAAGAAACCAAATGTTGTTTAAAAATTGAATGGGTACTTCTTCTCTACTCTTCTTTAGAAGATACTTTGGCATCTTAAGAGAATCTAAGACTGCACTGGGGTCTGACGATATTAATAACTCACCCATCTTGATAAATGCATGGGCATCATGTGGATCTATGCGATTTTCCTTTCTTAAAATTTTCAAAGCCTTCTCTACCTACCCTTGTTGAGCATATATATGGCCTATAGCTTTTAATCTCTCACAATTCTCAAGGTGGACCTCCAAAATCTTTTCAAAATTTGAGAGAGAAATCTTAAGATCTCCCAACTTCAATTGAACCTATCCATAAAATCATATGACCTCTGGCTGTCCTTGAGAAGTGGTGTCATAATCACCTTTACTATGATAAGATCGTGAAATATTATAATATGAACAAGATTTCATAATTGGGTGGTCAATTGAAACAAGAGCTATCTTAGTCAACGGTTCCACAAGAAAATGTTTCCCTGCAAAGAAAAATGGTTTTCTAAATGATTCGATACCATTGCATAGTACAGGTATAATTGAAAGGCTCTACGCATCTTTTCCATTCCTTCATGAACACTACCTTTTTCACTAACTGTGAGAATCCTACAATTAAAAAGTGCACAAAATTGACCACAAATATTTTTCCCCCTTTCAAATAGCAAAATTGCCAAAAAAAATGCATTTAAAACCTGCAAAAAAATGCAAATAAAATCACGCTAATTTTTGTGCCAAAAAAAAAACCATGAGACCATAGCTTGTTGCTTACTATTATGGTTTGATAGATTTTTTCCAAGCATCCATATCTTTTTTTAAATCACCTATTTTAGGTTGATAAAATGATTTGGTAGACATGTATGAAAAATGTGGTAGCATAGAAACGGAAATGAACTTTGGAAAAAATGCCTCAAAGAAATGTGGTCTCATGGTGATGGAATGCCATGAAGAATTCCATGAAAAGCATTTTTTTATAGATTGTCATGGCATTCCATCACCATGAGACCACATTTCTTTGAGGCATTTTTTCAACTAGTTCACTGCCTTTTCCATGCTATTGCTTACTATTATGCTTTGATAGATTTTTTCCAAGAATCCTTAGCTTTTTCGAAAGCACTTGTGTTAGGATTTTAGCCATAGCAACAAGGTAGTGAACTATTTGATAAAATTCTTTAGTAGACATGTATGAAAAATGTGGTAGCATAGACAAGGCAGTGAACTTTTTGAAAAGAATGTCTCAAAGAAATGTGGTCTCATGGAATGCCATGACAAGCAAATGCAATTGGAATATGCTCCTAGTTATTAGTTATGCAATGTGACGTAATTGCATAATTGATTAGGTTGAATTTGTAAATACTATATTGTAATTGAAAATTTGTCATCTATCAACTATTGGACACTAGGAACATTGAGAGGAGGGGGGGTGAATCAGTGTTCCATATTATTTTATTTTCAAATCATATCTAAAACTATCAACATCAATGATTGAACTTATAACTGCATCCACAACACATAAATGGATGGAAACATGCAATCACATTAATGAACACCATAACACTAGATATTTTTATGTGGAATCCCTGTTAGGGTAAAAACCACGGTGGAGATTAATCCACAATGTATACTTTGTTAAAAGTATGAGAAAAGGGAATGCACTTGCATTCAGGCTCACTGCCTAGAGCTCACTGCTCAAAAGATAAGGCTCACTACCTACAAAATACATTTGAGATTACAAAAAAAAATTGAACTAAGAAAGTGGCATCTACAAATGCTTGGATTCAGTTCCAATTAAGCACACAATCAGATTCTGGATCTTTATATCCAATTCCCACTTCTGCTATGCTCTCTTTTGCTCTGCTCTACTTAGCATATAAAACTTCTATGCCCTTATATAACTAATCTACCCTTTTTTTCTCTCTTCTTGATCTTCAAACCCTTCTATCTCTACACACATACACTCACACACAAAAATGATTTTTTGATTTCCTTTATATACTTGCTAACAAAAATTTGTTATATGTCGGCTTTAAAACAAGGCATAATACTTTTCCTTATGTCAACCCAAATCATCAGTTAGAATTGATACGTACCCACACAAGTTAGCTAGACTATAGTAGGGTCCCAAAAAAAAATTCCAAACATAAGAAATAGCTAAATACATACTCCACATACATCTGCAATACGCCATATAAAACATGTTGGCTATAATGAGAGAATAGACCATGAATCATACTGATGAACCTCTTAACTCAAACTCTGACTAATAAAACACCAAAAAACTCAATAGTAGGATAGAATACACGCTAGGAAAACTTCCCTAGAGATCCACACCACAAAATAGTGATATGGTGAAGTGATTAGATCAACTTGTCAACCGGATGTCATGTTCTTCATTCTTTCTGCCAGTAGATTACAAAATCTTACTTCCCTTGCCAGTAGGAGCAATGCTAACACTGTGGACCATATTGTTGACTCTAGTTTCCATAGATGACAACACAAGTAGCCAAAAACAATCTCTTCAAATCCATATGCCAACAATCTTCCCCTTTGGCATTGATGGAAACACTTAGTGAAAATTTGAATAAGTGTCAAAACAAAAAATTCAACAAAACCAAAATTGCTGCTCCCCCTTGGATGTCAAAGAAATTTTTCACTGCATTCTATCCCCCTTTGACAACAATGACAAAGCTTTTATACTCCTACTCTACACTTCTTTACTTGTTCTCTCCCCTTTGCAAAAATGGATCAAAATTTGAGACACTGCTACAAAAATCAGAAGATTATTTTATACTTAGTTTTAATTTTTGGAAGGAATTTCTTCCAAGAGTCCACCACAATCCCAATAGCTATAATCAATTTGTTATTCTCTGATTTCCTATTGATAATTTGGACAAGTGATTTAGGAATGGTGATAGCTTCTTCTAGATTTTCTCTTTTTTTAGCACTTCAATCATTTTCTCTAGTCTGCCTTCAGTCAGGTCTTTTACTCTCCAAAAGGCATCCATGAGAGTATTTCTAGCAAAGTGAACCTTTGCATGCTCAGCCTATAGACCATGAACATTTTTCTTAACCTTTCCATCCTTGTCCAAAAACATACTGTAGTCCTTTCCAATTCTAACAAGTTGTTTTTCAATTTCTTCCAACTTATCCTTGTACTTGTTGACCACATGAGGCCACCTCAGACAGTAATTGAAAACTTTATTGACCAAATCAATGCACTGTCTCAACACATTCATTTTCTTCTTTAGCTTAGCAAGAGATATCCTATACTAAATCTTCAAATGGGAAATTATTTCCTCCTCTTTCCTATCCAGAGGCATAGATTCCATAGCCTCCTTAACACACTCAATCAATTATTCTAGGAGAACATCCTACAGACTCTCCAATTCAACATTGTTATTAGCAAAGTATCTTCCCAAAGTGTCCTCAATGGCATCCTGCTCATAGGATGGTCCATTCAACCATATATCAATTATCTTTTTCATTCCATCCTCATCTTGAATAATCTGTAATATCTTTGCTTTAAACAGAGCACCTTCATCATCACTCTCTTCTACAATTTCCACAACTTGTTCAACTAGTTTTGGTTGAACTCTAGGAGTATATTCCTCAAAGTATTCATCGACTATATCCACAACCATTTTTCCTTTCCCTTTTTCTTCAACTCTTTCTGACTTGGGTGTTAGAGGAGTGACACTAGTCAAATATCTTCCTCTCTTCTGCTTTTTCTCTGCCTTTCTGGAGGATGATCCAACTTCAGTTATTTTTACCGAAAGAAGGATAACACCTATACCAAACCTCTCTAACAACTTCCTAAATAATTTTTCATAAACTCTTTCACCATTCTCAAAAGAATTGAAATGATCAAAAATTTGCTTGCAGACTAGTATATTTTCTTTCCACACAATATTTTCATTCAGAGGCAAGAAATTTAGAAAGTACATCATAATACATATTGCAAGGGTGCCAAACCTAAAGGAGTAGTCTATTCCCTTCGTTAATTGTACATTCTCCATCAGTTGATCCTTCATTAGACTACATAGGTTAAAGTCTTCATTTTGTATTATCATTTTATGAGCAATATATACAACACCTACCGAGGTTGATCCTTCTTAGTTTCTGAAGATCTTATATGAGATTTTATGTGCAACATACCTTGTGAAAAGGATATTTAATCGATGAAATTATCAGATCCCTATGATCTCCCATTATTCCGATTAGGGCTTCGACCTCAATATTTCGAATTGATTTCTTCTTCAGAATATTACCAACACTACACATACCTATTAGATTCTTGATTACATCTTCGAAGATCTGATAGGGTTTATCCAAAGTGAGGATATCACCGTCCAATCTGTTTAAGATGAACCGAATCACTTCCGCATTGACGAAAGAGGGAATTCATTCCATATATCCAAATTCTTATGCTTTGATCCTCCAAGCTTCCTTAATTCGACAAGAGACAAAAAATTTCTTTCATCTCTAACCTTTTGATTGTTATACTCATCCAAAGTTATTGTTCCTTGGATTTGTTTCATTTTTCATACCGAGCAGGGTTCTATCGATCACCAAATAAGTGTGAATTTGTTGAGCAACAGGAATACCTAGTGAATTTGCCGCTAAAATGACTTTTCACTTCTTTAAAATTTTGCTGAAAAAAGCTCTCCAATTGTTCTCCTTCAATGCATTATGAAAAATTAGGGTTCCAAGTGCCCTTTTTATAACTTTGCATACTTAACTTCCTACCTCATTAAATGTGTTGCCCTAGAAGTTCCGGTTATACTGTGAACTCAAATAGTAAGTGAAGAATCCGACTTAAAAATTTCAACTTTTCATCCAACACAAAAAATGATTACAGATACATTTATCAAAGAATAACACAACTGTTGACAAAATCCAATGATTCAAAGCCAACTACACATGAGGGATAGAATATTTTCATGAAAAAATCCCCCTAGGAAATTGGCCTGAAATCAATTGCCGAAAGAATTACCAGAGGGAGCTTCCAGTACAACCTTATTGCCTTCATCAAATTCACTTTTCTTTACCCACATCTTCTTCATCTGATCTCTTATCTCTTCTAAAGATGCCTTTTCCTTTCCTTTGTTTTTTTCTATGAATTTCTCCCTTGATAAACTGGACCTCTTTTATTCATGTTTATGTTCTTGCAAAATCTTGCAATGTGCCCAAGTTTGTTGCAATTATAGCATACTTGATTTTTCTGTATATACCATCCATTCCATTGATTTCCTCTTGATCTGCATTTATTAGCAACATGTCCAAATCTTCCACAATTATAGAATTTAATGCTACTTGCACTAAAAGGCATACGTCTGCATTCTAATGCCTTATGACCAAAATTCTTGTATTTAAAACACTGACCATAAAATGATGGGGTGCTAAAGTTTATCTTTCTTCTACACTGAGAAGACATATGACCAAATTTATTGCAAGAAAAACAATATCCATTAAATTTCTGAGCATTGGGTTGCCTTATTGGATGTCTTGTGCCTTTGTTCTTCTTTTTAGAGTTCTTTTGTTCAGATCTAGAGCTCTCTCCCTTCTCATAGCCAAGAACTCACTTGTCATTTGTCTCATTTTTTCCCTTAGTTATCTCATCAACCTTGGCAGAACTTATCCTAAACTTCTCCTTGAATTCATTCTCAGTAGTAAGCTCATTTATGATAATAACTACCTATCTCTCAAGTTCTTTTTCATTGTTTTTGGATTGTTGTAGTTCAATTTCTAGCTGAATGAATTCACTATTAACTCTACTACATTCTTCAGATTTTTCTTTCAAGGACTAGGCCAAATTCTTCTCTTTCCTTTTTCTTTCTCCAATCTCTTCTGTTAACTTTATTGCCACAGATTCCATTTCAAGCTTTAGATTAACATTTTCCTTAGCGAGCTTTTCACATTCTTATGTTATTTCTCTTAGGTTTTGATTCAAATGGACATCATCCAGACCTTTGCTTTCTTTCTGCTTCAACTAATTACATAGTTCCTTCCTATTTTCCCTTTACTCATTTATCTTATCCTTCAATGATTGAATAATTTTTTTGGCAGCCACAAGATTTTCTTTTAATTCCATGGCTTCTGCTTTAGACTGATTAAGATCATCAAGTGCCACCATAAGCTATTGTTGAAGATCACTAGTGTCCATTGTAATTCAAGATCCACCTCAAGCTGTTAAACTCTTGGAAGAGGAATTGTGATGCAAAGGAAGGTGGAGACCTTCTCAAATTGACTCACAAATGATCTTCAGATCAATTTCAAAATGGGTTTCAAAGAACTCATCAAAATTCCACCATATAGCATGTCCTCCCTTGTAGCACAGGCAACCTAGTTTAAGCCACTTTACGCTCACGCTTTCCAAAACATTTAACAAGTAAAATATGGATTTAGACACCCATTAAGGACTTACATAACATACTTCAATATCAGATATCACTCCCTTGGACCAGTTTAGACTTCCATACATCACCATGGGAAAAACAAGGAAAATAGGTCAATTTAACAAAGGAAGTACCCTTCAAACTTATCCAATCATCTTGAAACCTTGGGGAAGAAAATTAAATGACTCAAAACCACTGAATCCAAGTTTTTAGACCTCTATGACACCTCTAACATGCTCCAGCACAAACCCCTCCTCAACTTGCCTCAAAAACTAGGGCTTTTTTATTCTAGGTCTTCCAAACACTTCCAGGTCTTAAATTTTGACTTTTCACCATTAATTAAACATTAATCAACTACAGAAACTCAAAAATATACCTCTTGTTAAGGCAGATTCTCCACTGCTATACCCTAGGGTCCATCTTCAAGCCTTTTTCATGCTAAATCATTGTGCACATGTTAATTTTTTTCTCTTCCCTGCACATTTATTTGTTAGTTTCTTATGATACAATTCAAATGTGATCCATTTCATAGGTTTTTAGTCAAGTTACTCCATGAAATGGATCATTCAATCATTAAACCTCTCAAAATAGAGCAAAAACTGTATTTTTCTATAGACAGTCAGCAAAAAATGTGCAAGAACTTGATCCCTATTGTCTTTCAGAGCATTCAAAGGTTATAAATCATGCAAATACCAGTCCTCAATCCTTCACCATGAATTAAACTTCAATAGGAAATCAATAAATAACAAAAATAACACAAAATGATGCAAAAAACTGTAATTTTCTGCTTTTTGCTGAGAATAGTCCGTACAACTCTTCTTCCAAGATGACCAATCCCGTACAAATGAATATTTTAGGGTTATAAACCCATTCCCCAACTGATCCAACCGAATTGGATTGATTACATTGCTTAATTAACTCAAAAACACTCAAAACCCCTTTTCCCGCCTAAACTAAAATTTAAAAATTTGAAATTGCAAACTTACATTTTATTAAAATCTATCACCTAAAAACTATTGGATCTTCAATATCCAAGTTTATTTGACCTACTTAAAGCCTAATATCACTAATAAAACCCCTAGAACATGATTTTCCCTTTACATTGCATTTTTTAACCTAGATTCCTTATCAGGAACATTAGAACTTTTAACATTCTTATTACATTTGTTCATACCAAATGCCATTATAGGCTCCAATAGGTCATAATTGATGCTTTGACTTGTTTGGCAGGTCCTCTTGACCCTTGCACTCTCCTGGTTCTTGAAGTGCTCCTTGAAGGCCCTGGGTGCTCCTGCACCAAATTGGCTCTGATACCAATTTTTGGACACTAGGAACATTGAGAGGGGGGTGAATCAGTGTTCCATATTATTTTATTTTCAAATTAGATCTAAAACTATCAACAATAGTAATTGAACTTATAATTGCATCCACAACACATAAACAGATGGAAACATGCAATCACATTAATGAAAACCATAACACTAGAAATTTTTATGTGGAAAACCTGTTAGGGGAAAAATCACGGTGGAGATTAATCCACAATGTATACTATGTTAAGATTATGAGAAAAGGGAATGCACTTGCATTCAGGATCACTGCCTAGAGCTCACTACTCAAAAGAGAAGGCTCACTGCCTACAAAATACATTTGAGATTACAACAAAATTTTGAACTGAGAAAGTGGCATCTACAAATGCTTGGATTCAGTTCCAATTAAGTGCACAGTCAGATTCTAGATCTTTATATCCAATTCACACTTCTGCTCTACTCTACTTTGTTGTCTTTTGCTCTACTTTGCTTAGCATATAAAACTTATCTTCCCTCATTATAATTGATCTGCCCTTTTTTTCTCTCTTCTTGATCTTCACACATACACTCGCGCACCAAAATGATTTTCTGATTTCCGTTATATACCCTCTAACATTAATTTGTTATATGTTAGCTTTAAAACATAGCATAATACTTTTCCTTATGTCGACCCAAATCATTAGTTAGAATTGATGTGTACCCACACAAGACGGCTAGACTATAGTAAGGTCCCAAAACAAAGTTCCAAACATAAGAAATAGCTAAATACATACTCCACATACATTTGTGATACGCTATATAAAACATGTCAACTATAATGAGAGAATAGACCATGAATCATATTTCTGAACCTCTTAACTCAAACTCTAACTAATACAACACCACAAAACTCACCAGTAGGATAGTATACGTGCTAGGAAAACTTCCCTGGAGATCCACACCACAAAAGAGTGATCCGGTGAAGTGATCAAATCAACTTGTCAACTGGATGTCCTATTCTTCATTCTTTCTGCTGATAGATTATAGAATCTTACTTCCCTTTCTGGTAGGAGAAATACTAACACTATGGACCATACTGTTGACTCTAATTGCCATCAATGACAATACAAGTAGCCAAAAATAATCTCTTCAAAGCCATAGGCCAACATCAACATCTAGTTATTAGTTATGCAATTTGAAGTAATGCTTTAAGTTTGAAAGATGTGCAATGCAATGTAATCAACAATTTGAATATAAACTACAAAAACTATTTTCTACAATTCATTAGTTAAACTCTTTATTTTATTTTCTCTCTATAACTCTATTGCTATGGAATTTCCTTTCAATGAAAAAAAAATTGTCTCTTAGTCTATGATTTTTTGTTGCTATGTGTAGAACATTATAGATGGATCAACGTCAAAGGTTGAAATACCATGCATTTGATGAGAGAATATCCAATGAGAGTGACATGGAAAAATATCCATGTCCATGTAATGACTGTCTTGGTGGAAAGGTGAAAAAAATAAGTCAAATTTATCGACATATGATAAGATATGGGCATAGTGGTATAAGCCCTTAGAATGCAAATTATTACAAAGATATGATAGAATGGCAGAGTGTGAGAGATGAAGAGGCAACAAACATAGATGAAGAGGCATCAATGTTAGACGAAGGGTTTGAAGTTGATAGAATGTTGAATGAGGGTCTAAACGATGATTGGACCAAGTTGATGGATGATGCTTCAAAGCCTTTGTATGCTAATTGCAAGTTAAGTCATTTGACAACAATCCTTCAAATTCTTAACTTGCAAGTGGTGTTTGGTTGGACAAATGAGAGTGTAGATATGTTATTGGCATTAATAAGTTCATTGTTACCACCTCAATCCACATTTCCAACAAAACAAAGTCAATGTAGAAAGGAAATCACTAAGCTAGGCTTAGAGTATGAAAACATCCACACATGTGTGAATAGTTGTGTATTATTCCGCAAGAATCTTGCAAGCGAGAGTGAATATCTGAAATGTCATGAAGTGAGGTCTAGAGAAGGGTTGAAATCAGTTGTGGTTCCTAGAAAGGTTCTTCACCACTTTCTGATAATCCCGCTATTACTCTGAATGTATAGGTGTAGAGACATTGTTGAACTTATGCAATGCCATGCCCAAAATAAGAGCAAAGATGGAAAATAGTGAAATGTGCCTAATTCTAAGACGTGGATGGAATTTGATAACAGATGGCCTAATTTTTCTCAAGATCCTCATAATATAAGGTTGGGTTTTCCTCTAGATGGGGTGAACCCATTCTCAAATCATATTACTAAATGGTCAACTTGGCCAGTGTTTTTAATAAATTATAACTTGCCTCCATGGTTAGCAACTAAACCATTTTTCTTAATGCTATCATTGATTATACCAAGAAAGAAAAGTGTGACTTCAGATACAATTGATGCTTATCTAGAGACATTATATAATGAGCTAATAGAATTGTGGAAAGGAATTGAAGCAATTCAATCTTTAAGGGATGGTCATTCAATTAAATTCACTTTAAGAGCTTCATTTTTGTTTACGTTTCATGATCTTCCTGCATATGACACATTTTTTGGTCTCAATGTTCATGGATACCACAAATGTCCTACTTGCAACTTTAAGGATTTTTTGAGGCACTCAAGAAGTTTGTGTAAGTGTATTTATTGTGGACATCATGCTTACCTTAAAATGGATCATCCATATCATCAACAAAAAACATGGTTCAATGGTGAAGAAGAGAATTGTGAAGCACCATTGCTAATAACAGGTGATTACATTATTGAGAATGGACAAAAAAATTGTCATTTATTGAAAATGATGGGATTGTTGGTAGTAGCTATGATCCATGTAATGAAAGAAGTGTAAAAAGGTTGTGCATATTCTATAATTTTCCATAATTTAAGGATATAGCCATTAGGCACACTATTGACTTTAGGCATACTGAGAAAAATATAGCCTATGTTATTATAGAAACTCTTTTTGGTGATTTTGAAACTATTTCATCATGTGAATACTTTCGACAACTAAATATTCGTTGAAATCTTTGGGTTGAAAAATATGATGATGAAAAATATAGAAAACCTAGTGCTCCTTATGTTTGGGCAAAGGAACAATGTGCACTTACATTTGATGTCTCATATTCACTTTCCCACTAGATATGTAAGTAGTAGTGATAAGAGCTATTCATGTCTCATTTTATGCCACATTTTAGCCTTTTTTTATATGCCTTAAGTCTCATTCTAACATTTCATTTTCATGTCATTCCATATCATTTTACCACTTCATGTTGCATATGATTAAATGTATATAAGTCATATTTAATATAGTTT
This sequence comes from Sequoia sempervirens, assembly GCA_007258455.2. NCBI lineage: Eukaryota > Viridiplantae > Streptophyta > Pinopsida > Cupressales > Cupressaceae > Sequoia > Sequoia sempervirens. Next base: position 15,570 of record VDFB02131638.1, on the reverse strand, counting down.
TAAGATTAAAATACGAAAAATAATTATTGATTGTTTTTACTAATAAATTTTGTTATTTTGATCCTTGGAAAATGTATTTTGCAGCATGCAAACTTCCTATCATACAAAACATACTGTCACTTTCTGGTCAGGAACTTTTGTGTATTACTTTTCAACCAGCAATATTCTATCATCTTTTCAAAATATGACATCAACCTCCAAGGTGGCATTGATGTTGACTGTGTGCCAGATCTAAAATAAGCATAAAGAATCCAACCAATATTCCTCATGTGTTATTTCTATGTTGACTACAATGGACTAAAATTTATGATAAAAAATCTGTGGTGGAGATATGGTGTTGGAGGAACTCGCAGATCTTCATGTTTGCTATATTTGGTTGTTATAAGCGAGTAGTTTGTGACCAAACGAACAAGCTATACAATGGATTTTAGTTCCTTCTTTGACCACGTGATTCTCTCCTTTTGATCACCACCTCAGCACTATCATTTTGTACGAATTTGTGATCAATTATTTGTTGTGTAAAGGAAATCGTAATATGTTATTTTTGGTTGCTATTGTAATTGATACATTTTTATTATGTGGCCATAACTTAAGGCCTTGTGTAGAAAATTAGTTTGTTGGCTACGAACCAAAATAGGTAGTCTATTCTTGCACACAGTTGTTATAGAGTACACATATATATATAGCGCATAATATAAGCTACAAGGATAGATTATTATATACACAAGTTTTTGTACATGGATTTTTTGTGGAAGATATTCATGTTCCATCACCCGATGTATTGAGGAGGCAGGGCCCACTCCTTCAAACATTTGGTGATTTATGTTTATTTCCATTATTTTTATGTTATCTATAAGTGTGGTTTGTTTCTTATTGATTTTAAATTGATTATGAATTGTGATATTATTTTTTTAGATTAAATGTTAATGTTGTATATCACTTTATGATTTCTAAAATAGCTTGCTTCAAAGTTGTGAGTTTAATTTCTGGAATTATTGTTGTTGTTGTTCTTGTCACCAGGAAGTGATAGTTTTTTTGCTAGAGTTGTTTTGATTTTCTATAGGTTTATTTTCTAGTTGCATGTCATCCCCACTCAACTCACTATCTTCATCCCTTCGATAGATAGCCACAATACCTTTTGCAAGTCTACGATCCCCAGATTGAAATTTTAGGAAAAAACTGAGGAAGTTAATGTAAAAATTTTATAGCAATTTGATGCAGGAGCATCCAATGGTGCAGAGCAATCTTGCATCACCTGAAAAAATTGTTTTTTCTTTATTTCCTTTAGTTGTTTTGAGTCCCATGATGACATTTTAGGGGTATAAGACTGTTAGGCGTAAAAAATAGTGAAAAATGGGCACTTGCTATTTTTAGTAAGTTGACCTAAATGGGCTTGTATGGATGTGGAAATTTACCCCAAGGAGCAGAGCAAAAAAATATTTCTGATCACAAAAGAATCACCTCAATACCTTGCATGGTTTGGGAGAAATTAAAGTTTCCATCCCAGAAAATTTCTCCAATACAGGTTCAAATTCAAATATAAAACTTTAGAGGCTATGAAACAGCTCAAAAGGTGGTCAAGCCGACCTACAATAGGTTCGCACATTGCAAAACTCGTCGAGAGCTTTCTGATGATATGCAATAATAGCAAATTGGACACCTGGATCAAAAGTTATGGCCTCGTGAAGTTGGTGCTCTAAAAAGTGAATTTCATAAAAAAATCTTCCAAGCCAGAAATCAATTGGCAGGACTTTTGGCTCCAAAACAAAAAGGGGAAATTTGTACTTTCTAGAACATTCTAGGGCAGTTATTGGGGAAAATAAAAAGGGTTAAGTGGGGGTTATAGAAGGTGGTTTTGATAGTACAAATGGTGGCTCTGAATAGTAGATTTTATTTTTAGAGTTGATTTAGTTGTAATAAATCAAGCCTATGAGGATGTAGCATGTAAGCTTTGAATCTATAACTTCATTTTCTGAAAATAATTGAAAGTGAATCATTTCTCTGTCTCACATCTTTTGTGTTGTTATTTTTTGATGTGATTTTTGTGGGTTTTGGGTGGTCTACCTCTCATCAAGTGGTATTAGAGCAGGAGTTCCTCAACCTGCAACAGAGCATCAAATGTGAGGCAGTTGTAGCAGGACTTGTGAGTGTGGGTTGAATTCAAGATGGCTCCAAGACATGCCCAGAATGGTAGAGGTGGAGGAGGTCCACGTAGAGATGAAATCAGAGCCCTTAGAAGGAAATTAGAAGCCTTGCAACAAGAGGTTCGAAGAAGAGATGTGCAACAAGATAGAGATGATAGTGAAGATGAAACAAAAGAGGAAATGGAAGAGAAAGAGTAAGATCCAATGGATCCTGGAGAAAGAAGATTGTTGCGAGTGATCTCAAGCATTGGGAAGAGACCTAAAATGGAGGTTTCAAGTTTTAGTGGAAATTTGAATCTTGAAGAATTGATTGATTAGATCAATGACATGGAGGAATTTTTTGAGTTTGAGGAGATTGAAGATCCTCATAGAGTGAGGTTTGCAAAGAAAAAATTGAAAGGTCGCACTAGTATATGGTGGAAAGAGTTCCTGTTAGAAAGAGGAAGATAGGGGAAAGATAAAATTTCCAGATGGGACAAAATGGTGTCAAATTGAAGAAAAAACTTATTCCAGTTGATTACGAATTGGATCTGCTCAAGAAGATGCAGAGCTTGAGGCAAGGGACAAGGATAGTGAAAGAATACACAGAGGAATTTCACAAGGTCCTAATTCGAATAGGACATTCTGAGGCAAATAAAGAGAAAGTTGCTCATTATATTAATGGGTTGGAGTTGATCATACAGGAAGAATTAGCATTGGTAAGAATGACCACCATTGAGGATGCTTATCATTTTTCTCTAAAGGTTGAAGAATGACTGAACAAGAGGTTTGAGAACAAACAACAAGGTGGAGGCCATAGAGGAAATACTAGTGGGTGGTCTTATGGAGGTTGAAATGAAGATCAAAAGAAGGGTGAAGGATCCAGAAGGAGCCAAAACTAGAAAGGAGATAACACCTACTATCCTTGTGATTAGAATAATGGAGACCAAAGAGGAAGAGGAAGATCTGGATGAGGACCAGGAAGAGGAGGCTTTCGTGGAACTTTTTTCCAATGTGGAGAAGGACATAGAGCCTATGAGTGTCCTCAACATCAAGGAAGAACAAATAGAAGACCTGAGGGTAATGCACGAGTTGCACATGTTGATGAAGATGTTGAGTCTTCACATTCTGAGGATGTAGAAAGAGGAGAGGTTCTTGTTACTAGAAGATCCTTGATGAATGAGGAGAATGAGCCAACTCAAAGGAAGAATTTGTTTCACACTAGATGTAAGTGTGAAGGTAAAGTTTGCAATGTTATTATTGATGGAGGTAGTACTGATAACCTTGTTTCAAAAGAAATGGTTAGTAAGTTGTAGTTTGAGAGAAGAAGGCATATGAACCCATACCGGATTGCTTGGTTGCAAAAGGACCATAAAGCCTTGGTAAATGAACAATGTCTAGTAAATTTCAAGATTGGAAATTACCATGATGAGGTATTATGTGATATTATGCCTATGGATGTTTGTCATATGTTGTTAGGCAGACCATGGCAGTTTGATCGGTGAGCAATACATGATGGACATGCCAACACCTATTCTTTGATAAAGGATGGGGTTTGTCATAAGTTGAAGCCCTTAAAGGAGGTAGATGAAAAGGTATGCAGTAATGCAAGAATTTGTTTGGTTGATGGAAGAAAGTTCACTACAAGGGATGAAGAATGAGTATATGTGTTTTGCATTGATCCCTAGAGTTGATAAAGAAGATGCTACTGAGGTACCTTTATAGGTTTCAAATTTTTTAAATGAGTTTTAAGCTATTATTTCTAATAATGTACTTGAAGGTTTGCCTCCTATAAGAAATATTAGTCATTAGATGGACCTGATTCTTGGAGCCAGTTTGTTGAATAAGGCAGCTCATAGTGTGACTCCAACAGAGAGTGAAGAGTTGAATAGACAAGTGCAAGAGTTGTTGCGGAAGGGATTGATCAGAGAGAGTTTGAGTCCATGTGCAGTACCTACAGTACTAGCACCAAAGAAGGATGGGGAATGGCGGATGTGTATAGATTCTAGAGCCATCAACAAGATCACCATTAAGTACAAATTCCCCTTGCCATGAATGGATGACAATATGGATTGTTTGAGTGGAGTTGAGTACTTCACGAAGATAGATCTAAAGAGTGGATATTACCATATATGAATTAGAGAAGGAGATGAATGGAAGACAACCTTCAAAACCAAGGAGGGCTTGTACGAGTGGTTAGTCATGCCTTTTGGGCTAACCAATGCACCGCGCACATTTATGCAACTTATGAATGAGGTATTGAAAGAATTCTTAGGAAAATTTGTTGTTTACTTGGATGATATTTTGATTTCTAGTAAGACATTGGAGGGGCACTTGATGCATATCCAAAGAGTTTTTGAGAAGCTAAAGGAGGAGAAGTTGTTGACTAATTTGAAGAAATGTAGTTTTGTGAAGAGAGACTTGGTGTATCTAGGATTTTTTGTCTCAGTAGAGGGTCTTAAAATGGATCTAGAGAAGGTGAGGGCTATCATTGAATGGCCTACCCCAAGGAGTGTTACAGAGGTAAGATCATTTCATGGTCTAGCAAGTTTTTACAAAAATTTTATTAAGAATTTTAGTAGTATTTGTGCACCTCTAACTGAAGTGATGAGAGGGGATAGAAAAGAGTTTAAGTGGACCACAAGAGCAGCCAAATTTTTTGACATGTTGAAGAAAGTTATTGAGCAACTTGTTTTGGCACTTCCAAATTTCAATAAGGTTTTTCAAGTAGATTGTGATGCTAGTGGCATTGCCATAGGAGCTATTCTAAGTAAAGAAGGTAAGCCTGTTGCCTATTTTAATGAGAAGTTAAATGACGCTAAGAAGAAATATTCATCTATGATCAAGAGTTTTATGCTATAGTTCATGCTTTGAAGAAATGGAGGCACTATTTGTTTCCAAAAGAATTTGTTTTGTATACTAATCACCCGGCTTTGCAGTATCTCAATAGTCAAGGAAAGTTGAATCCAAGGAACTTAAAATGAGTTGAGTTTTTGCAGATTTATACCTTTGTTTTGAAGCATAGGAGTGGAAGGTCAAACAAAGTTGTATATGCCTTAAGTAGAAGGAATTTTTTTTTGATAGAAATGAACGTAGAGGTTGTTGGGTTAAATGAACTATCAAGAGTTTGTATCCAAAAGATCTAGACTTTGTAGAATCTTGGAAGGATTGTTTGGAACCTATTACATTGGATAGGACGAGATGGTTGGATTTCTGAATCCAAGATGGGATTTTGTTTAGAGGAATCCAATTGTGCATTCCAAGGAATTGTATGAGAGAGAATCTAATCAAGGAGAAGCATAGTGGAGGATTGGATGGAAATTTTGGTTGAGATAAGACCATTGCTCTTGTCAGTGAGAATTATTGTTGGCCACAGTTACAGCAAGATGTGAAGAATTTTGTACAAAGTTGTAGAGTATGTCAGATGGTGAAAGGAACAAGTCATAATACTAGATTGTATCAGCCATTACCTGTACCTGAGAGGCAATGGGAGGATATTAGCATGAATTTTGTTCTTGGCTTACCAAGGACATAGAGAGGGCATGATTCCATATTTGTGGTGGTGAATAGATTTTCTAAGATGAAACATTTCATTCTATGTCATAAGACCAGTGATGCTGTTTGTGTTGCAGAGTTTTTTCTCAGAGAGGTGGTGAGACTATATGGTCTACCAAAGAGTATAGTTTTAGACAAAGATACCAAATTTGTTGGTTATTTCTGGAGGAGATTATGGAAGAAGTTGAAGACAATTTCAATTTTGCACACCATCCACAGATTGATGGACAAACAGAGGTGGTGAATAGGATTTTTGGCAACCTACTAAGATTCTTAGTTGGAGATAAGCCCAAGGGATGGGATTTGATTATACCACAGGCAAAATTTTCTTACAAAAAGTATATCAATCGGAGCACTAGTAAATCACCATTCCAAATTGTATATGGGAGTAGTCCAAGAACTTATTATGCACTGAGAAATATGGATAAGGGGGAGAAGAGTAATGTGGAGGCTAGAGATTTTGCTGAGTATCTGAAGAATTTGCATGAAGAGGTGAAGAAACATATCAATAAGATGAACTCACAATATAAGGTTCAAACAAATCATAAAAGGATGTATAAGGAGTTTTAGGTAGGAGATGAAGTCATGATTCATTTGTGAAAGGAAAGGCTACTAGTTGGTACATACAACAAGTTAAAGATGAAGAAGTTTGGACCATGCAAGATCCTAAAGAACTATGATTCAAGAAATGCTTATGAGGTAGAGTTTCCTAGTGGAATAAATATTTATCCTATGTTCAAAATTTTTGATTTGATAGAGTATCATGAAGGTGATATAGAAGAGAGTTCGATAAATGAACAATTGAAAATTCCAGCACCCACTTCAGAGAAGGAAGAGATAGAAGAAATCTGAGATAGTTGTGTGGGTAGAAGCACAAGAAACAGGCAATATGTACAGTACTTGGTGAAATGGAGAGGAATTCCTATTGAAGATTCATCATGGTTGTTGGAGGTTGAGGTTAACCATCTTGGTTTCCCTCTAACTCTTGAGAAGTGACAGGGTCACTTTTCAAATTACCTTGGGTTTCTAATGCAGGAGCATCCAACGGTGTAGAGCAATCTTGCATCACCCAAAAAAATTGTTTTCCTTTATTTCCTTTAGTTGTTTTGAGTCTCATGATGACATTCAGGGGCATAAGACTGGCAAGCATCAAAAATAGCGAAAAATGGGCACTTGCTATTTTTAGTAATTCAACCTAAATGGGCTTGTATGGATGTGGAAATTTACCCCAAGGAGCAGAGCAGAAAAAAATTCTAGTCGCGAAAGTATCACCTCAATACCCTGCACAGTTTGGGAGAAATTAAAGTTTTTGTCTCAGGAAATTTCTCCAATATAGCTTCAAATTCAAATATAAAACTTTAGAGGCCCTGAAATAGCTCAAAGGTGGCCAAACAGACCTATGGTAGGTTCACATGTTGTAGAGCTCATCGATAGATTTATGATGATATGCAATAATAGTGAATCAGACGCTTGGATCAAAAGTTATGGCCTCGTGAAGTTGGTACTCTAAAAAATGAATTTCATAAAAAATTCTTCCAAGCCAAAAATCAATTAGTGGGACTTTTGGCACCAAAACAAAAAGGGGAAATTTGTACTTTCTAGAGCATTCTAGGGTGGTTATTGGGGAAAATAAAAAGGGTTAAGTGGGGGTTATAGAAGGTGGTTCTGATAGTGCAGACGGTGGCTCTGAATAGTATATTTTCTTTTCAAAGTTGATTTAGTTGTAATAAATCAAGCCCATGTAAGCTTTGAATCTATAACTTCATTTTCTGAAAACAATTGAAAGTGAATCATTTCTCTGTCTCGCATCTTCTATGTTGTTATTTGTTGTGATTTTTGTGGGTTTTGGGTGGTGTTCCCCTCATCACAATTTGATCCCAAGTCCCAATCCACAATTTTGTCCATCATTTTGACACTGTTGTCGGGGAGAGGTGTTAAAGGCTTAAAATCATAGTGGGCTAAGTTAGGACCATTGCGCCTCAATGAAAATCTACGCAATAGTCAACCTTGTTTAGATGATTAACCTTGGTTTGCTTTGTTTTAAATCATATAGATGCATTGTTAGATTTTGTAGGTAGATCTCAGAAGATAGTTTACCATTTATATATTATCACTAGTTGTTGTGAGTCATTGATAAGAAAAAAGTAATATTGAAGAAACAACACAAAAATGTCAAAAATGTTGCATTTTTAAGGTAGTGGAGACATGTCAATTTTGGGAGAAAAATGCTTCAAAAATAAAGAATATAAAGGTCATGCAAGAGGGAAAATGTGCTTGGTGGTGGGGGTGTTGCACCTCAACCCCGCCCTATACCGCAACAAGGAGTGTGCCCTGGGACCCCACAAGGGGCATTGCCCCTTGACCCCACTAGGGGTTGCCGCCCCTAGACCCCCACTTTTGAATTTAAAAACAAAAGAAGAAATTGGTGGGGAAATCACGTCAAACCAAGGTGATGTTTCTATATCCCCTCTACCCAATGAATGCAACTTAGAATATCTTGATCTTTCATCACCATTGTCAAAATTCATCTACAAATCTTATTCCTATAGATGAGCAAGAACACATAATTGATGAATTTTTAGGACAATGAATTTTTGAAAATGAATCATTTGATGAAGATTTGACCACTTTTTATTCTCTTTTTTTGCAAGGAAGAAGATAAGTGCACATGCCAAGTTGACATGATGAAGGAGATAGACATTGTAAGCAAGCCTCAACAAAACAATGGTAAACATGCACAAGTCTTCTTTGTAACTCAAGAACAACTTCATACATCAATTAGGAAAGATCAAGGTATGGTTAATGATTTTGTAATGTCTTATGATTCAATTGGATTAAAAATATAATATGTTTTGTCACAAAATATTTCTTCACCTAGTATATATGGTGAATGGAATAATGAAAGTTCACAACAACCACTATACCCATCACTATCATCTCCATTTTATCCATACTCTCTATTACCACCCACTCTATATCCACAATAATTCTTACAATTTTCATTGCCCCATTCATATCATATACAATCCAATTCACAATATCCACCAAAGGCAACCATGATGCCTATTGAAATATTGCATAATAATGTGGTTGAAACTGCATATAATAATACATATTCATGGATCCCTTTACATTCTGACAATGTGCTTGGAATTGGTGAATTACAATTGAAATACATTAATGCAAGTGAGGGATGTGATTTTGATTTAGTTAAAATAGAAGAACAATATGATCAATTGAACGATATTTACATTAGTTCTTCTTATTTACTTGGAAAACCACAACCTTTAACGTATATTTACACATATAAGAAGCACTTCAATTTGAGCCTATTTTGATCATTGAATTAATAAGTGTGTATGCTGAAATTTATCATGCATTAAGAAGTGTTATAATTCATACATTAATCATTCAAGAAATGGGTGAATTGAACAATCACAACCTACAAGATATATCTTTTAATATTTTCATACTCATCCATATGGATCATTGGAGGCCTATAGTAAAAATGTGTATTCCTCACACACTTATTGATTTAGGCCCAACAGAAATTGATTTTATGCTTAAGCAAAATTATATGGGTTTGAATGCATACTAAAAATATTTCCCTAAGGGATGAACATTCATTCAAAAGGATTAAGGTTTTAATCTATATACATCCTTGTCATTCTTAATTATTTGAATTATCTTAAGATGACCATTCATTGAAAAGGCTTAAGGAATTATTATATTATTGTTTATATGAATTATTTGTATTGTGCTAATGCCCTCATACTTTTGTAGCATGAAATTAAGTTGGGGGGGAAATCCCTTTAATTCTAGAAATCATTGATTAATTCTTGATAATTTCTTTAATGATCATTGCTTCTAAATAAAACCACCCGTGTGTGCTTTGGAACAAATCAAGGTATATATTCTTGTGTTTGCTCACATTGAATTTTTATTATATTCACCCAAGAATTAATTGTAATTCATTCATTTTATTGTCAAGTATTTATTCATATTAATAACTCTACCTTCATTTAAACAAATGAATAAATTACTTAATGATGGAGTTATTAATGGATGATATTGTACATTACTATACTTGATATGCTTGGTCATGAGAACATGGTTACATGTTTCTTGTTGAGGTTACTCAATATTTCTCACCAATTCCAGTTGATGATGTTTCTCTACATGGGAATCCATAGCCACACTTTCTTGGCCTTGCTAAATAGATGGTCAAGAGAAAGTTTCTTTTGTGCTTCACTCTTAGAGATCTGGGGAGGGTTTTATGCCAAAGTGTTCAACATTAATGGACATAAATTCTCTTTTCCACCATTTGTACTACTAGAGGACAAAATGAAATGTGGCTAATTCTTCACAAGACACACATCCAGATATAGCTTGAAGACACATGGAGGTCATACAAGGAGCTTGAGCATATTCTAATGCAGATCATTTCACTTCATCATTAGGATTGATTCATCTACCTATCTACAACTATATGGATCAGTTGAAAGACTACCATTGGTCTTTCACTACATTGCCTTATCTTTGGAAAATTGCTTCTCTTGTGAGTAATTCTTTCAACTAAGCAATTGGGCATGTATTCCAAACTTCTACAGTCAACTTTCAGACATGGTAGCATGTGCTAAATGGGATCATATTATGCAATTCTATTATGCACATATGCATGGTCACTCTTGATGAAGTATATTTCTTGTCATTGGTCATCATTTCAAGCTCTCCATCATGTAACCAGTTTCAACAATGGCATTCATTAACAGGCTTCTTACAGAACTCTATGCTTTGGATGGTATCATTTTCATCATCCATATAAGGGTTTATTTTTCTTTGGTCATTATATGTATTTATTCAAAAATGAAAAAAATGACAAATGAAAAAAAGGAAGACAAAAAGCAATAAAAGATCCAACAATGAAAAGCTTTGGGCGTTGTTGGCCAGTTAGTATTTGAAAACTGGATTTTAGTGGATATTAACTTCAAAATAAACTTAGAGGTGAAAACCAAATTTTCAGCACCTCTAGGTGGTGACAAGTTTAAAACCGGGATACCAATAATTTGTTATCGTTATCAAAATTGAAAAAAACAAAAATGAAAAAAATGAAAAAAAGAAAGAAAAAAATGAAAATAAAAAAATGTAATAATTTGTTTTTTCTTTGAGCTAATTATTTTCAAGTACTCAACCACTTCCATGGGTTCCCTCTATATAAGTGCCTCTAGCACCTCCCATTGCTCACTTGTGCACTATGCTCTAGTTTGTTTTAGTCTACACAATTTTGATCACCTATGGCATGCCTTACACATTTAGTTGAGGTGCTCAAAAAGTAAAGACAGAATTAGCTACTAGCAGTATGTTCTATAGTGCTCTAGTTAGCTTGAAATATTTGGTGATGATGTAGTTCTTGGTGTAGTATGTGGTTCCTTCCTTGTTCGTAATTCACAATTGCTAAGTCCTTCTAGTTACTAGAACCAAGCATACATGGACATGTAAGTTGGTAAAATATTCAATTTTATTTTTTCATTGTTTTATCTTTTAACTTTATTAATATTTCTTATTATATTGATCATATAAGCAACTTTCCCACTTACTTTCTCCTTATTTCCCAAGGATGGTCAACCCTTAAGTTGGGGGGAGGAGGTTCACCATCCATTATCCTTATTACCCATCTCCTCACCCATTATTTTTCATTATCCTTATCATCCTATTATAGTATCCATTATTTCACCCTTCATAACCATTCATAGCTCATGAATAGTGCCTATCATTTCACCCTTCATATTGCCTATTTTGCATAGCTCATAAATATAGAGATAAGTTTTTCTTGATAACTCCTATATATATAACATTTCAAAAACAAAACAAAATGTTCTTAAAATAATGAGAAATAACAAATTTTGAAAAAATATATATGAGAAATAATGATGAAGAAATAAAAAAGTTGAAGGAGGTTGATATGAAGTGAAGATGATAGGAAAAAACATGATGCGCTTTTTACCTATTTTTCACTACCAGCTCAAAATAGGTAGAGTTGAATTGCATCCATCAAAGAAGGTACAAAAATTTTCTGCTTAAGTATTCATTATGTTCCAGAACTTTGATTACTTATGAATTTCAAGTGTTATTATGCAAATATTAGACAAAGGAACTCATAAATTTGCATAAAAGAATGTTGCTTTATTCATATTGGAAAGGCTGAAGTCTCGCACAAGCCACAGGAGTAACTAAATTTGATTTACAAAATCAAATGATAGATACAAGAAAAGAAGGTACACTATACAACTAAGAATAAAGAAGGCATAGGGTAGAAAGTGATTCGTCATTGCCTAGAATGACGAATCATTGACAAGTCAAGGTCTTCAGTTGTGACTCCAACTCCAAGCTCCAAAATCATCTGCAAGAACAATGAAATATGGTATTAGAGATGGTCTCTAAGTAATGACAAATCGTATCCTATCATATGCCTATGCTACCAATAGAAATATAGTATACATTTGATCAAGCATCCATCAGATGATTTCAGATTTCAAAGGCATAAAACTCAAGAGGAAAGCTTTCAGCTTCTTTTATTTTTGCTAACTTGTTTGTTTCAATGTGCATGAACAGGTTCATCATGTTCGAGATTATTTTCATCAGATATGTGGGGAAAAATGGGCTCGCATAAGGGTCGATCCGGGCATATCAAGGAAGTACAAAGATATTCTCTCATTCAATGTTCATATATGAGTCATCAAGCATCAAAGAGACAGTCATCATTTAGGACTGTCATCAAGCAGTATAACAGCATGGTAAAACAGATCAAGCAAAGCATATTGTTGCTCGTCATTTGAAGGAACAACTCATAAAGTATCTATGTGAACCTCAAGCATTGATCATTTATGGCAGTCAAATGCAAGTATAATGAGGAGAGAAAACACAAATTAACAATGGCTCTTAATATGCTCAAGTAGTTTGCAAATCAGAATAAAATCCATCTTGTACATCATGGTCTCACATTAGAAATTTGTTGTCATTCCTTCTTGTTATGCTATTAAGAAATATGATGCAGGCATTCCTTACATGAGGGAATCAAAACATCAATGAAGCAGCAATCTAATTAAATATTTAGAAAACATCAATGCAAAGATCAAAACAATCATGTAGAGCAACACATTGACAGTGGAAGGAATAGTCATCAAAAGGCCTTGCATGTACAGTCAAGGATACATTACATAATACAAGCTTGACAAAGTTTAAAGTTATCTTGACACAGGAAATGGAGCTTTATCATCAAGTGAAATGTCTACATAGTTACCAAAAGGGCAGTTTATATGACTGTATGAGAGAATTTTTGCAAATCATAATCAAGAGACGTCATCAAAAGAATGTACACCAATAATGCCTTGACCTTTTCAAGCATATGCAAGAATATAAAAGACAGCCATTATTCAAAATAAAAGCAATTTAATATATTGTAAATCTGAATAAGCAATGCTAAGGAGAGGTTGCTATCTATAGAGCATTATGTATGCAACTCAAGGTATTTATTGGATAGTAACAAATACGGTGAAAGTCAATTTTCAACATACAAAAGCACAAGATACAAGGTGAGTGCATCATGAAGGGCAGTAGATCAGCAAGTGTTGATAACACAGAAAGTTACAAGTCTACAAGACTATAATAAGAGCATTGCTATATGAAAGAATCAGGACAAAACATCATCCAGAGTTCAAAGCTTCACCTTGCATTTAAAATCGCATCTTAATGAGAGATTTTAGATCTTTTGAGTTCATTGTTAAAGGTAAGATGTAGTAGATTTAAGAATCTTACATGAAGATCCAATTCAAGCCTCGTTAATGAGCAAAAACTATCATAAAATGAACAACACAGTCAAATAGAGGAGGAGGCAGTTGAGGTGACAATGCATATCAGACAATGGTTGATATTTTCAAGAGAATGACAGTGTTCACTATATGCATTATACAGTCAAGGAATATAAAAGACAGCAACAACATTCATAGTATGAGGAATGATGAAAGCTACAAGTGTACACTATTAAACTACAGCTGAACATCACAACAGTGATAGAGTCAAAAGTCTGTCCATATAAAGGAGGTATCATGTTCATGATGGAGCAGCAATTTAACATTGAGAAGCATCAATACAAGGGTCATGATTGTAGCAATCTAAACAAAACATCACTAAGTATGTCAGAACCTATAAGTGCAAATGATAGTTCTTTGTCTCGCAGATGCAAAGTCATTATAGCTACGTTCAATGAGTCAATAATGTTAAAAATAAGTGAAGTGCATCAGAATAATGGTCATCAAAGATATATTGCATCCTACTAGCCCGATAAAATTATCACAACAAGATAGTGCAAATCTTGCAACATGGGTAGTAATATATAGAAGCTTCAACTAAGAGGATAGTCCAATGAAATGATCAGCAATCATGAAAAGATAGAACTCAGTAGTTTTATCATTGGAAGTAATCTCATAACTGTAGTCCATAAGCACAACACAGTCCCATGATGGTTATGCATAATGCAAAGTTTTGAAATTTTCACAATTGCAGCTTATTATTGTCAACATTTTTATCCTTCTCTAGGAGTACTGACAGGGATAAGACCAAGGGCAGCCTATAAAGGCTATGTAAAGTCAAGAATCATTCAAAAGAAACAATATTAAGGAAAAACCTAGGATGCTTGTATAGTTGCGGCTAGTAAGTGTGGAGGAAATGAGGGAGCATAAAAAAAAATTCTAGAATAAATGCACATGTGGGTCAAAGTCTTAGGCTTTGTAAGAAAAGTAAATTAAGAACACTTGCCATGGTGCACCAGCCCAGTATAGAAACAAGTTCTACTATTGAAAAGAATGAGAGGGCATGGACTTTCAAATAGATCTTTCTCTCAAAGAGCTCATAACCAATGTCTTATGGTGGCACCCAAAGAAATAAAGAGAGTACAAAGGTCACTAAAAAATGCAACATATCTAAGCCATAGCCAAAAAATAATAAAAGGTTTTGTTTGTTCTATTCAAAGGAGATATAGATTCAAAATTTAAAGAATACATCAGAAAATTGATTATGGTTGTAGCTATAAAAGCTTGAAAGTGCCCTTGAAATAGATCAAAATGTTTAGAATGGTGGAAAAAGCGAACTTACCATGCATTGTTTCAAGGAATTCCTCTGGAAATCATCAAGAACATTGATGTATGGTGGAGAAAAGTTCTAGATCAAGTATTTTCTTTGAAACCCTACTCCATGGAAGTGCAGCATAAACTTCAGAGAAATACAAAGTGAAAATACTTATGAATGATTAGGGTTCCATTATTTACTCACCCTTTTCCTTTGCTTTTTATGGGCTTTCTTCATATTTTATGATGGGATATTTTGACCTTATGTTTTCAAAGATAAATCATTTCAATGGTCTTGAATTGTGAAGTCAGCGACTTAATCATGCAAATGGAGGTGATAAAGTTATATGCCAAGGCATATAAATTATTTATTAAAGCATTGAGTTAGGGATGGGGTCGGGAGATATAAGGAGTGATATGATATTTTTATCAAATCAACTTTTTTAAGCCTTCCATATTATTTGTAAAGCTTATTTAGCATTATTAAAACAATTTTTATTGATTGTTTTTTAATAACTGTTTAAATAAACTATTTTAGAAGGAAGGTTGAGTTAGCTGGGATCACTCATACATGATTAATTTAGACATAGAGTTTCGATGTGCATGGGCGGATTGATATAAAAAAAGAGATTTTTGCATGCTTTAGCCCACTTTTCTAGAGATTTTTAGTTCAATTGAGTGATTTATAGTTCAATGATGAGTTGACTGTGGTTCGAGACTAAGTTCACTCATTTTTGCATGAGTTTGAACCTTATTTTCAGGGTTTTTTG
>VDFB02131636.1:65113-98364 GCA_007258455.2 Sequoia sempervirens | reverse complement strand
TTGCCACATTCGCCCTTCCCAATCTTGAATCCACTACCTCAAATGTTGCCCTGCTGTCAGAAGGCAATGCAAACAGAGGATACAACAACCTTCACTGAAGACTCAAATTAAATTTGCTAACTTCACTGCTGGCACTTGCACCTCATCAAGAGTTTTTGTTTACACTTGGTTGTCATTGTAGAACGCCTCTTGGCGTAATTATATAAATTCCTAAATTTAGACCAATTGAAATTCACTTGAAAAAAAAATGCAAAATGTTGCTTTCATTACCTATATGAGGGATTGAAACTCGAGAGCGAGTAAAAAAACTTTTGGGTAATTTTGAGAGTTGTATCACAATGAAAATAATTTCGAGTCTTCCAGATGATATACCAATGCAATGCCTGGTAAGGGTTACGTACAATTTCCACCGCAACCTTAGGACTATCTCCAAGACTTGGAAAAATGTACTGAGTTGCGCACACTTCTTTAAAGAGCAATGTCGCCATGAATTGTGTGAGGAGGGAGTTGTTTCTCTTTACAAATTTGAGAAATCTTGGATCACTTAAAAATAAATTTCTTTAAATAGAAATGGTGTCATGGCTTGTGCGAGGAGGTAGTTGTTTCTCATTATAAATACTAGAGATCTTGCCTCAACACCAAATGATAAATCAATATCAGAAATTGTGAAGCATGTCAGCAAGGAGACCTGGTGTGAGAAGAAGACAGAGAGAAATTTGGAGATAGGAGGGCAATCTAAACCGAAAAAGATTGTATTGATATCTCTGCAAACCAATAAGAAGAAGTTTTTTTTGATGTGTATATACATGGATTATTGTCTCAACCTATATTCACCTTCTCCTCCCCAAATTTCAAAACAAAATTTGGACATTATTGTGTGAAAATTGATGTTTGAAGATTGTTCAAAGCTCCAAGAAGTGTCATAAAATAGATGTAGGGGTGTTTGTCCTACTTTTCTGTCTCAAGATTTATCTACATTGATTCAAACTGTTTAGCCTAAAAAAATAGATGAGTTGGAATTTCTAGTAGAACAATTCTTAATATCAGTATATTTAGAATGTATGATGAAATAGTAGAGGATTTGGCAGTTGAGGAGGGTTGGGGGGAAGGTGTAGTGGCTCAAGAGGAGAGTATAGCAGAGGTAACAAAGCATAAGGTGGATTGGGGGAAAAAAGGGATAACCTATGAAGGTAAAGGGTCAACTTAGGGTACTCATGAAGATGTAGATCAACATTTGCAGCAAGCAAAGTCTTGCTTGGTAGATTAGGGAGAAGCAAAATATGATTATTCAAAGTTATTGACCATATCCCAGAATCCTTCTCAAGAAGTTTTAAAGAAGTCACTGGAGAAGTGGGGATGGAAATCCAATTTGGCTAAGCTGAAAGAGGAGATTGAAGTAGGGGTTCAAAAAACCATTTATGACTCTATTCCAAACAAATGCTTGAGGAGAGCATGCTACTCTCCTTGAGCACAATGAAGGTCATTTCATGGAATGTCAGGGGCATAAATTCCCCTAAAAAGAGAGCTCGTATCAAGCACCAAATTGATGCTTGTGGAGCAAATATTGTTTTACTTCAAGAGTCTAAATTCTGAATACAGTCATATGAAACCTCCCTACAAAAATGGACAAGGTGGAAATCGACCTACTCTTCGGCCCAGGGAACCCCTAAAGGGATAGCTACTTTGTGGAACCCTAAAGCAATAAATATTATTTCAACAAGGAATGAGTCTAATTGGTAGTTGCTTGAGGTTTCTAAATTTAGCCTAAAGTATTGGTTGTTTAATATCTATATGCCTAATTCAACAATAAACAAGAAAGAGTTGTGGGATGAAATAACTCGTGTTTTAAACGGCCAGGGTGATGCAAAAGTTATTTTGGGAGGAGATTGTAATGCCATTGTTTCACTCCAATAAAAAGCTAGAGGTATTAATCTGCCATTGAGAGTGATTGAAGATTTTAATTCTTTCATTCTCACCAATGCTCTAAAAGAAATTCTTCCATCCAAAGGGAAGTACACTTGGACAAATTATAGAAAAGGTTTCTCACAAATTGCTGAAAAATTAGACAGGTTTTTGGTATCTCCAAACTAGTTTTTAGGGCAGCATGGTTTGGAATCTAAAATCCCACCTCTTGTTGGCTCTGATCATTATGAAATCTCTTTGCACATATCAAATGTCTCCCTTCCTAAAGGAAAATTGTCCTTCAAACTTGAAAGCATGTGGTTCAGGAACCCACAGTTTTTGCCTCTACTACATCAATGGTGGATAAATGCTTCGTTTGAACAGGGTTCAAAAATGTATCAGCTTTATCAAAATTAAAACATGTTAAACAACAAATAAAGTAAGGAATGAACAGGTGTTTAAAAATGTTTTCTAGTAGAAAGAGGTCATTTTTAAAGAATTATCGACAATTCATGAGCAGATTATTCAAAATGGATTAGATGATGATATGTTTGAGAAGCAAAAGCAATTGCAAAGGGATTGGGAAGAGTTATGTGCTAGGGAAGAAACATATTGGCACCATAAATCACGAGAACTATGGATCAAAGAGGGTGACAAAAATACAAAGTATTTCCATGCTCCTGCACAGATAAAAAGAGCTACATCAACAATATTTTTAATTCAAGAGATGACTTTAGGTACTTGGCTAACATCAGAAGAAGATATTAAGAGAGAAGCTGAGAGATTCTTTTCTGAACTTTTATCAACCCCACAAGGCAAAGATGATCAGGGCAGGAAAGATGAGGATGAGATTCTTGAGGCTATTCCCTCTCTAGTTCGAGATGAGGATAATGATGCCCTACTCAAACCTTTTACCTTGGAGGAAGTCAAAGGTGTTTTTTCATTGCATCTAGATAAGGCACCAGGTCCGGATGGATTTACAGCAATATTTTTTCAAAAAGGCTGGGATTTTTTGTGCTATGATCTATTGTGGGCTCTAGAAGAATCAAGGAGAACGGGTTCCATGCTTAGGAAACTCAATGTGACAAATATTGCTATCATTCCAAAAGTAAGAAACCCTAA
Source organism: Sequoia sempervirens (assembly GCA_007258455.2). Taxonomy (NCBI): domain Eukaryota; kingdom Viridiplantae; phylum Streptophyta; class Pinopsida; order Cupressales; family Cupressaceae; genus Sequoia; species Sequoia sempervirens. The sequence goes on along the minus strand of VDFB02131636.1, from coordinate 95,340 downwards.
AACCTTTGCATATTTCAGGCCTATATCTCTTTGCAACACTGTTTATGAGATCTTTACCAAGGCCATATACCTCATATTGTAGCCTATGATTCCAAATATTATCTCTCAGGAGCAGGGAGGCTTTGTCCCAGGTTGTGAAACATTTGAAGGAACATTAATAGCGCATGAGACCCTTCACTCAATTTATTCTGATTATTTACCTTCTTTCATTATAAAGTTGGACATGTTGAAGACTTATGATCAAGTAGATTGGGACTTCCTTAACAAATTTCTTGAGAAATTTGGTTTCAAAGGAAAATGGCGTAGATGGATTAGATCTTTTTTTTAGGAGAAAATTTTTCTATCATCCTCAACAGTTCACCTATGAGCTTCTTTGCAACATCACAAGGAGTGAGACAAGGGGATCCATTATCCCCCTTTCTATTCATTATAATGGTTGAGGCGCTTAGTAGATTAATTTCTTATAAGTAGAGCCTGGGACTTTGGAGAGGCATTACTATTTCAAACACAAATATTTCAATAACTTACTCTCTATTTGCAAATGATACCATCTGTTTTGGTAGATCAAATGTGGATGAAGCCATTCAAATCAAACAAGTGCTTGATAGGTATTGCTCAGCATCAGGTTAGAAAGTTAATGCCTCCAAGTCTAAAATTTATGTTTTCAATACACAAGAGGCTATAAAAAATAAGATAATTAAAATATTGGGGTTTAAGTAGGCAGAGTTGCCATGTCTGTATCTAGGTATTCCTTTTTTCAAAGGCCCAAATAAAGCTGCTTATTGGGTTAAAGTAATAGAAAGATTAAAGAAAAGGATTCTATTGTGGAAGGCACGATGGTTATCATTATCAGGCAGAATCCTTTTAATAAAATTAGTATTATCTGCAATCCCTAACTACTTTTTGGCAGTTCTTAAGGCGCCAAAGACTATTATCCTTGAAATTGAGAGCATTATTAGAAATTTTCTATGGAAGGGTAATATGAATGATTGCAAAAAAGTGCCTCTAATATCCTTGGACAACATGGTGTTGGAAAAATATCAAGAAGGAGCAGGTATCCACAATATCTCAATCAGGAATAAGGCATTTGGGGCCAAGTTAGTATGGAAAATGTACACAAAACCTGAATCGAAGTGGTGCAAGCAAATTCATGCTAAGTATCTTGGCACTTCAAACCCCTTGAGGATTCTTACTATTTCAAACTTGCATTCAGGATTGGTCATGTGGAATTTCTTGACGTCATGTAGATCGATTATTACTTCATTCATTACGTGGGAAATTCATGATGGACAAAGCGTGAAGTTTTGGGAGGACTCATGGAATGGTAAGCCCCCTTTGGAAAACATTCAGGAATTACAATAGGTAAGGGTTGTATTGTCAAGAGAATGGGGTGAGAATTTTCTAGATTATGTACATTCAACAGAAGGCCTAACATGTAAAGTAATTTGGAAAAAACATTATGATTCATCTCTTTCTGCCAATCAATTTTCATTGCTTCAAGACATTCTAAAAAGTAGAATTGTGTTATTTTCAAGAAAACCTAATAAGATTCTATGGGTTCCTTCGAAAGAGGGCTCCTACTTAGTGAAGCAAGGATATAAAGCTCTAATCCAACATAGAGAATAATTGGTTCACAGAGGGCTTATTCATTTTACTGGAAAATAAAATTCTTCCAAAACCTAAGAGTTTTGCATGGTTAGCTTTACAAAAGAGAATTTTAACGAGTGATCACTTAAATAAACTGAGTATTGTTGATCCTTTCAAGTGTCCTTTATGTGAGGAAGATTTGGAGAATGTAGAAAATTTGTTTGTACAATGCAGTTTTGTGCAAGAATGTTGGATTTTTGTAAAGAGCAAGCTGAACTTATGCAACCCTTTGCCAAATTCTATTTGGGACATCTTCCAGAGTTGGCCATTATTGCATAAAACCTCTTTTTTTGCAACTGTATGAAAAGTTATTCCACCACTAGTAATATGGAATATATGGTGGGAACACAATTTACTCATTTTCAAGAAATCAAGTCCTTCAATTGAGGTCGTCAAAGTCAAGATTGAAAAAGCAGTTTCAAAAATGGTTAATGCTTATGTTCTGAAACATAAGAACACGTCCTCCTTGTTCACAAGTTGGGATGACTCTGTTCTAAAGAGTTGGAAGAACATAATTTTTCCATTTGTAGGAGGCTTACATGAAAATAGCAAAGTGAAGGTGAACAAAAAAAATCAAATGGAAGCCCCCATGTTCTGATTTTTTCAAACTTAACTTTGATGGTGCTTCCAGAGGTAACCCGAGCATCTCAAGGGCAAGAATTTGTATATGAGATTCTTTGGGATCAATAATAATGGCTAGTTCATTTTTACTCCCAGTGGGCACGAATAATGTGGCTGAGGCTCAGGTAGTCCTAACAAGATTGGAAATTTCCCTCAAAATATTGCACAAATTCATATTGAGGGGGATACCTTAATTATAATCAATGCCTTCAAGGAGAGAAAGGCGCATAGTTGGTGTTTGAAATATTTTTTACAGAAAATATAGTTTTTGATGGAAAAGTTTCAAACTTTTATCATCTCACACACTTACAAAGAGGGGAATGGCATGGCAGACAAATTGACAAATATGGGATGTGATGGGAAAGAAATTATTGTGTATATAATGACATAGAATTGCAAGAATATCTTGAAGTTGCTGAAATAGCTATAAAGGAAGCCACGACTTCGGCCACAAGCGACAGTTGAAAAGTTTAGAAGGAAGGTTTTTTGACAAATTTTTGAAGTAATAATTTTTGGAGCAACAACTTCAAATCTAGATTTGGCTAGAGATATTTTAGTGGTATCAAAGTAATAGTATCTAAATGAGTGATAGTAGAAATGGATCCATAAGATAGCCCTATAATTTTGATATTAAGAATGTAAAGGACAAGTAGAATGTTGCTGACGCTAAAATTTCAAAGCAACAGTTTTTAGAGCACCAAGTTTTGGAGTAACTAATTTAGAAAATACAGATCAGAGTTGACTCGAGAAACAAGGGTGTAGGGTCCTATCTCCATACATGATCTCAATAGTGTAGGAAGTCCAAAGGGAGAATTCAACCCATGAGTTGTACAGGGGTTTTTAGTTCGTACTTCTTTCTTCAAGCCTAAATCTATCTAAGTTTTAGGCTACAAAAACAAGTATTTATTGTAGGTTTCTGAATATTTTGTATATTCAGTCTATTTTCAACAACAAACTAGGGGCTGGTAGATAGTCTATCATTGTAAAGGTGTTTTTGGGATCATATAAAATATTACCTATTGTAAGTTTTATTATTGTTAATATATCTACAGGCCTTTCGCCTTTCGCTTAAAAAAAATATTAGACATAAATATTTTAAGTACTTTTAAATATTAATTTTAAGTTATTTCATTTTTTTAAAGTAGTTTATTTTATTTTAGAATTATTTTATTTTATATATCATCATTCAACATGTTCCCATTAATTTGCAGTTTTCTAAGAAATAAATTTTAAAACATGAGAACTAAGGTATGTTTTTTATGCCTATCCATGCGACAGGTCCATAATTATATAGGATTAATTTGACCTCTAGGAGATTCAATATATATTTATTTTCTAACTTCTAATTTCAATACTCTACAATAGTACTCAAGAATATATGGCATAAAAATAAATACCTCTTGAATCTCTTTGTAGCATAACTGTTGTTAAATTTAACTAGTTTAGTGTGAATTTGATGAGATAATAACTTTCCATAATCAAATAATGTGTATTAGTGTAAATTTTTATTATCCACAAAAAAATCCACTGATTTAAGATATACATTATTTGTAAAATCCTTCTTCGTGACTTGATAATATCCTTGATTTGTCTCTTGAAAATGAGGCATCAAATTTCTTAACACCATTGGTTCATTCTTTTTATTAGGAATAATTCCCTTGGCCTTAAGGTCACTCTTAATCTTGTAATGTATTAACATGACTACTCTATTGATTTTCTTATCAATTTTGTATAAAAGTGATAGCCATTTTAAATATAATTATGTTCTTGCTTTAGGGGTCAGTTAGAAATTTAAATTGTAATCATACTAAGTTTAAAATTATTTATTGAGCTATAGTATGAGTAGTCACATGTCATAGTAACAAAATATTTAATAATCTCTTATGATGCAATAATATAGTTAGGCACAACTTTGGCTAGCCTAAAGACCCAAGAACATTGCATACTAGATGCAGTTTGACCCCTTTGTTATAGAAAATACGAAATAATTTCCCTAATATAGATAAGTGATTAAATCTTTGATGCCACTCCTAAAATATTTAAAAAATTCCTTTAGTAGAATCTCCTTAACAATAGTCTTGCTATAATAATTTCCTACATAATATAGGATGACCTCTATATCATCTTGGCTCACAATTATCTTAGGACTATTAACATGGATTATTTAACAAGTTATAGTGTTTTTGGAATATATTAGGGAAAAATAATAACTTAAGTTTTTAATTAATCCATGAATACCTAGCTTAATCAATTACAATGTAGTGTCTCATACATAAAGTAATCTAGAATTTGAAAATAGATGTTTTGAATTCCTTTACACAATCTATTTTTAATTTATATTTGAGAATGGTGAGCATTTCCCACTCTAAAAACTATAATTAAAATATTTTAGAAGGATTCATGTACACGTACTCATGAATTTAGATCATTAAACATTTCAAATTGAGAATGAAAACTTGAATATCATGAAATGTATTCAATTAGCTTCTTGCTCTTGATAATTTAATCATAGAATGGAAAGAATTAAGAAAATGATTTCCTTTTATTAATTGATATAAGTCTATATTCACTTCATTGGTTATAAAAGTATCTTGTATTAATGAATTTGAATCATATTCTCTTTTCCTTTGAGACATCAAAACCTATCTTATTTCCTAAAGGTTTTGAATCTCTTACTTTAATTGATGGTCCTTGTCAATCAACCCACAATTAATGGATAGAGATAAAACATGAAAAAAAATGTGTATCTTTCATCATTTTGTCAATTTACATAAGAATTACACATGTCACCAAGTTTTAACTTTATTTATGTGGCCTTGAGATAAAATATATAGCTAAGTGTTTTCTTAAATAGACTAAAGGCTCCCACCATTATTTGCTACTATTTGATGACATGTAGTAATAAATGTTTAGCTCCTTATGTTATAAACTCATATGAATAAGTCAAATGCTTAAACATTTTCCCAATGAAATGAAACCAAGACATTGAAGACCAAGTGATGTGAAAATCCTTATATTTCTACAAGCATTTTCATGAGGAGTTTGACAGATCTAATGATCCTTATTAAACAACACATGATCAATGGTTAGGGTAAAATAACATAACAAAAAGTTGCACCTTGCTACATTTTTATCATTTTATGTAATATGTCAATATAAATTGAGAGCACATTTCTTATGTTGATATCTTTTAAGGTGGAAATATTATTGTAATATTGACACCCCTTATTTTATTTTTAGTGAGATCAATTATTATAGTTGCTTTGAATCCCTTCTTAGAAATAACTAGTTCAATGATCAATAAACTTAAAATTGAAACTATAGTCTTTCAATTATAATATCATAAATTTGTTAAAGGTTGATAACTTTGTTCTAGCTCTATTGTATTTCCACATCCCAAGGTTTTGGAATTATCTGCAATATCCATCATTCATCATCTTAATTCAAATGCGCATGCATTAAAAATGATTTCACAATAATTTACTTTAGATAATTAATTAAACAATAATGAAATCCTAGAATTTTGAGTTAGGATTGATAATTGATATTATAATTAAATTTATGAAAATAAATGTACTTAGCTTTAAATCCAATGAGCAAATTATCATGACAAACATTTCGAATTAATTTCTCATGATTTTGGAAATTAAAGACTTTTGGACAATGATTGTAAAATTGAAAAGTGATTACACAAGTATATGACTCACTATTACTAGAGTGGAAATGATCTCTTATAATGATTATTCAACCTAATTGAAGCACAATTCCAAAACATAAGGAAAAAAGACATGTGTATGCAATTTTTACCATTATAATGTTATTCAAAAATTGCAAATATCTTACCTCTCTTTTTGAATAAGACACATCCCATCTACATGAAATACACACATCTTCATCATTAAATCTATTTCAAAAATTAAATATATAATTACAACTATAATAAAATAGGAATTATTTTTTTACTTGCCTAAAAAAAATATCCACTTCCATATGTGAGAATAAATATCCGTAAAATTATCCTCTCAACCCATAATACCTAATCATATAGTTTACCCATTCGTTGATATTACCCATTTAGTGAGACATCATCCCTCTTAGCTTAGCCTTATTTATGTTGTATCAGGTAGGTATACAACATATCATTTCCAAAATATAAGGGTCGATACCATTATTGAAAGGAGATAGATGTTTTTAAATTTTTAAAATCTTGTGAATGATTTATCAATTAAATCCTCAAATTTTTAACCTCTTTGTATTAGGTATACAATTATCATTTTCCATAATGTTAATTATTGAAGGCTACACATTATTTAGTTCAAATTATTTAGATTTAATGTATATTAATGATCTTGAAAGGTATTTAAAATTGAGTAGTATTTATTTTACCAAAATTATTTGAGATTTGAATTCTACTTTCTCTTTTATGATATTAAAATTTTATACTTAACAAAAGTTAATATTCAATTAATTTTTTATAAATGAAATAGTCTCACTAATAATTAATCCTGATTGATCAATGATTATGGTTGATATTAATCCCTTCTTATAAATGTACTACCATTGATATTAACCCTTTATAAATAACTAGTACATTGAGTAATAAATTCAAAATTGAAACTATATTCCTTCAATGATAATACCTTAAAATTGCTAAAGGTTGATAACTTTATGCTAGTCTCATTCTATCTCTACAACCCAAGATTTTGGATCCTATTTGCAATCTCTATGATTCATCATCTTAATTGATTTAACAATAATTTACCAAAAATAATTAATGAAAACTTATAATTTATAGCTAGGGTTGATAACTAAAAGTTAATTAATACTATGATTAGATGTATATAAATAAGCATACTTAACTCTATTTTTGATGAAGAAACAACTATGATATATGTTTTCATGATATTAAAAAATCACAAAATTTTACATGACTTTTAGAAATGGAAAGTGATTACACAACTATACAACTAGAACTAGTGTGGAAATTATCTTTTATAATGATTGCACAACTATATGGTTAATTTTTACTAGTGTATAAATCATCACTTATAATATTTCATTGATTTTTTTGAATTAAAATTTTTCACTAATAAACCATTTAATTTTTTATATAATAAAAATTATCACCAGTAAACTATTTTCAATTAATAATAAATTTAAATTATATATAGAATATATCTTATTATGTCTTTCTTTAAATTTACTTTCACTTATACATGACCAAATTTAATAAAAATCTCTTAATTTAAATTATATATGTTAATTTTTTTGTGTGCATATATACACTAATATTTGTTGTACATAACATTGATAAAAGAGATATGAGCCAAAAACTATTGTAATTATTTTTTTATTTATATTCTTGCTTTTGAAATTATGTAGTATTTGATGAAAGAGATATTCCCCCTTTCAAATCTAAAAATAAACACACAATAGACTATGCAAGATGGCAACAAATTACAATGTAACACAACTTATGAAAGATAAATCTGCAACATATATTGTATTCAAAATCTAAAAATAGATTACATAAAAATGAAGCTCATAGGATTCCTTGCAATCTGTGTTTCATTCACAATGTCTTCAAAATTTTGACTTTGAATTCTGACAACATCTGTGTACGCAACCATAATTTCTCCAAAAGCCCCCTTCTCTAAACGAACAAGCATCAATATATAGAGAATGTGTGAGGAGAAAACCATTACTAGTTTCCAAAGTAACCAATCTTTACCACCTTGAAATCCCACATCCACTTTGAGGAGAGATAGTATATGAAATATAAAATAATTCATTGCTTACATGGCCCTCACATGGCTACCTAATTCTTGGTCAATCATCTTGGTCAACTATGACACATCCATTGATTTTGACTAATGTCTCCAAATACAAACATGCAACAACATGCAAATTTTGTGGCCTCAACATGCAAAAGCATGCAAAACATGCAATTGAACATGCAAGAACATGCATACCAAGTGGCTCCCACCAAGAAATAGGATGCCCAAATGGAATATTCTCTCATTATGCCTTAAAAACATTTACGAGAGATAATTCTTCTAAAATTACATTTACAATTTTGCCACAAGGAATATTACACATATGCAAATTAATTTATTTATTCTTTTCTAATCTCTAAGTCCTTATTGAATTTTATTTTTATTTTTAAAAAAAGAAAGATAATGCCATATTACTCCAATAAGTAATTTTTTTTTTTTTAAAGTTTAAATTTTCTAAAATATAATGTACAACAATTTATTGTAAAATATTTTATTTGCTTAATATTTCAATTTAAATAAATTTTCTACAATGTATAATGCAGTATAGTTTATTGTAAAAATATTTTATTTGTTTAATATTTAAATTTAAAAAACTTAAAATTCCTAAAATTTAGGAATTAAATTTTAATAAAAATAAGTTATTTTTGAATTTAATTTTTACATAATTATTAAAGACATAAATATTTTAAGTATGAGTTATTTCATTTTTTTAAAAGTAGTTTATTTTATTTTAGAATTATTTTACTTTTATTTATTATAATAATTTTATAATTTTTATTTTAAAATATATTGATAGGTTGTGTTGTAATTTTCATTTACAAAAATAAGACATGGTATTCTATGTTTTGTTTGACATTTATATTTTATACAATGTTGTCATTATATTTTATATTTGGAATGTGTTAACAAATATTTCTACCTTTTAATTTAAAATTGACAAACATTTACATGTCAAAATCTTAAACTATAAATTTTAGACAGATGCATAAATAGTATTTAAAATTTTGTTTCAATAATAATAATAAATTTAAAACATAAATATATATATATTTGAAAAAGAGGGGTAAAAACTTTATTGAAAATCAAAAGAGAGCATTACAACCAAAACCAAGGGGGCTAGCCCCAGAAAACCAAAGAAGCCCCAAAGCAGGAACAAACACAACATCAACTATCTTCCAATATCCTGTTATCCTCCTCAAGGACTCTATCCAAGTCTTGACGTAACTCAGGGGAGACCTGCATCCAATCCTCAATCTTCCAGCCAGTATCATGCTTAGAAGCCCATTTAGCCAAACAGTCAGCAACCCGATTCCACTCCCTCGGGATATGGACAAAAGAAACTGCCTCCATCTTGGAGCAAACCTGAAGAATACTTTGAACAACTGAAGCCAGCTGCCAATTAATATCAGACATCTTTCTCTCATTCAACAGATTAATTAAAATTTGTGAATCAGCCTCACAAATAACCTTATGCCAACCCAAAGCAAGGGCCCACTCCACAGCATAAAGAATCGCCAAGCCCTCCATGAGATTGACCGTCTTCTCCCCCTCATGAATAGAAAACATAAAAATCACCGAACCCCCTGAATCTCTACCAACCCCACCAATCCCAGCAGGCCCAGGATTACCTCTAGAAGATCCATCAGAATTGATCTTCAAGACTCCAGCTGGAGGAGGAAGCCATCTACCCAGCCGTTGCACTCTCTTAGCCCCATGTTTGCATCTCCTGGAACCCCTTGAAGAAGATTGTCTCCCCTGAAGTCCCAATCTATCAACCAACTCAGCATCCTCTTTCCCCAGGGGGAGAAACACTTCACTCTTGGCCACCACCGACTCCTGTATCATACCTAATATACGCATCCACACCTGCTGACCCACCAAATTAACACCACGGAATATACTACGATTCCACTCCAACCAAGTCTGCCAAAGAAGAAAAGTAGGTCCCGCATACTAGACCTCCTGCAAAAAGGAGGCCGACGAGGGGGGTCTTCCCATACTATCCCAGAAGTCAACCAAAGAGGAAGCATGAACACAAGGTTTCTTCCAAACCTCCCACCACCAATTCCAAAGTTGCACAACAAAGGGACATCGGAAGAACAAGTGTGAGGAATCCTCTTCCTCCTTCCCACAGAGAACACAAACTGAAGGCCCCTGGAAACCCCGTTTACGGATGTTATCCCAGGTCAAGCATCTATTCCATGCTAAAGTCCAAACAAAACAATTACATTTAGGCCATGATAGCTTACTCCACACCCTCTTCCACCACTAAACCTCCGCCCTAGCCAACTTCTGATCCAGCAACACTTGATAGCCCCAAGCAATAGAATAACTCCCCTTGGGATTATGAGCCCAAGCAATAGGATCCTCTTCCCGAAGGGAACTACAATGCCTACTATGAAGAATCGCGTGAAGCTCGGCCTTTCCTTCCTCCTCACCCACAATCGGCCACTAGGTGGGATCCTTCCAACAGGCCTTCTCCAACTATCCATAAAAAGAAAATGACTTGAAGTCACTCACCCGTGACCAACCAGCTGCAAGAAAACTCTGGCTCAATAGTATCAGGTGAGGAAATTGAGAGATAAGTGGAGGGAAACCATCCCAAGAGTCAGACCAAAAAAGAGCTTTTGAGCCCTGACGACAGATCCAAATTAAACCCTCCTTAATGAGCTTCGCACCCTTCTGAAGAGTACTCCAAATCACCGACCCTTTCCCCTCAAGAGGGTACCTAAGGAGATCATGCCGAGGGACGCCATGGAAATACTTATGAGATAATATCTTAGCCCACACCTAATCCTGCTCCACACACCAATGCCAGAAAAGCTTAGCAGCCACAGCCACTCCAAAAAAAGAAGATTATCGAAGTCCCAAACCACCATACTACTTAGGACTACACACCTCTTCCCACTTGACCAGGCTCCACTTGGAGGATGAAAAGCATCCAACCCATAAAAACTATCTCTCAAGAGATTCCAACTCCTTCAGAAACCCAACCGGAGCCAGTTGAAGCATACACCTGTAAATAGGGAGTGCTTGCACAACTAATTTAAGAAGCTGAACCCGCCCAACAAAGGACAGCCATCTATGAGTCTAGTGATTGACTTTCACCCACAACTTATCAATGATATTCTACCAAGAACCCTTGGGAAGACGACCAACAGAAATAGGGATGCCTAAATACATAAAAGGGAGAACTCCTATCTGGAACCTCAAAATGTTAGCAATTCTTCTCTGGATGGGGGCAGGCGTATTGAAGAAGAAGATGGAAGACTTGTCCTCATTAATCAATTGCCCCAACGCCACCAAGTAAACATCCAACAACTGTCTCAAAAGGGTAGCTTCCTTGACAGTAGCCATCCCCATCAAGGCAGTATCATCAACAAACTGCAAATGAGACTATGGAGGCAAGTCTCCACCCCAATGCCAACCCTAAATGTTGCCAACCCCAACATTTCTTTTCAGAAAACGCCCAAGACCTTCAGAAAAAAAGAAGAAATAGGTATGGGGATAGGGGATCCCCTTGGCGAAGACCCTGAGATGCCCCAAAAAGCTCAGAGTGATCTCCATTTATCAGTACCAAAAAGGATACTGATGTAACACAACTCATAACCCATTGGATCTAATCAGCACAAAATCCAAAAGCACCAAGGATCTTCCAAAGGAAGGACCATCTAACCCTATCATAGGCCTTAGCCATATCCAGTTTAATAAACATAGTCTTCTCTTGTGAACTAGCCATGGAGTGGATGGTCTCAGTAGCAATAACAACCCCATCCAAAATTTGTCGACCAGCAACAAACCCATTTTGTTCCTCCGAGATCAACACTTTAAGCCACTTCTTCAATCTCTCAGCCATTAACTTCACAATAATATTATAAGCCACATTGCAAAGGGAAATAGGCCTAAACTGAGTTAACCTATCCGCACCTTCACACTTAGGGATGAGAGCAATGAAAGTGGAATTAAGAGCACGCAACATCTGCTTGTTCCTCTGGGATTCCTGAACAACTGCTAGAAGGTCCAACTTTATGATTTCCCAGAACTCTTGGAAGAACTCTATTGGGAAACCATCCGAGCCAGGGGCTTTTCCCCTCTTAATTTGAAACACAATCTCCTCCAGCTCCTCTAGAGAAATCTCCCTCATCAGATACTCATTCGCTTCCCTAGAGACCAATTGAGGGATACATGAAAGAACATGTTCCTCTTCGACTGAACCCCCTCGAGATTCCTCTTTGAAAAGAGCAGTGAAATACTATGATGCCTCAGTCGTGATGTCTTGGAACAAGACAACACGATCCCCTATGTCATTAATTAACACAGAGATAGAGTTACCATGCCTCCTGGCCTTCATAGAATTAAAGGAAAAAGCAGTATTTTTGTCCCCTTCTTGCAACCAGTCAATCCAAGACTTTTGCTTCCAATATATCTCCTCCCGTAACTCACATTCCTCGACCACCTTCAAAGTTCTAGCCTCTTCTTTCAAAAGATCCTCTGTAACCCCATTATCTCGAATCAATCTAGTAACATCGTTTAACTCTTCTTGGGTAGCAACCTTATCATGAAAAATATTGCTAAAACACCGACGATTCCACCTTTTAAGTTGATACTTGATAAATTGAAGAATCTTAGCAAAGGTATACATTGCAATACCAAAAGTAGGTCTACCAACCCTCCACCACACACTCACCTAGTCAAAAAGAGTAGAGTCTCATAACCACATAAGCTGAAATTTGAAGGAAGGGGAATGAGGAGCACGAGCTGAGATGATGCTAAGCTTGATAGGCCAGTGGTCCGAGCCCCTCCAATCCATAATTTCATAGGAGGTTGACCAAAAGTCACCAACCCAATAACAGGAGACCAAGAACCGATCAAGCCTCTCAGTGACACAGTCTTCACCAGTTCGCCTATTATTCCAAGTAAAACGACCATTACTGGGCTGAACATCAATAAGATTTAGATTAGAAATGCTATCCCTGAGAAGCAGAGCAAAAGGCTCCAATCAAACAATTCCCCCCCTTTTCTCAGACAACTCCACAATAGCATTGAAATTCCCAGCCAGAATCCAAGGGTGGAAAGGAGCCAGGCTACGAACATATCAAAGATGAGACCAAAGAAGCTGCTTACCCTGATACTCAACAGGCGCATACACATTGGAGAGAATAATACATTCTCCTGTCACATAGCAAGAAGCCACCAACAAAATAGCCGACCTAGAAGACATCCACTAGAGAGGGCAGATCCTCTGTGGATTCCATAAGCAAGCCACTCCCCCGGACGCACCGTGAGCTCCAACACACTGACACTCGCCATACTTCCACAACTTAGGTACCATATTCACCATAATCTCTACATAAAGCTTAGTTTCCTGAAGAAAAAGAACATCAGGAGATTGATTCCTAACCAAATCATGAACAACTTTTTGTCGGGAGCCATTGTTCAAGCCCCTTACATTCCAAGATATAACAATCATTTTTGAGAACACAAGAAGTGAGAATCCAGGGTCTTAACTTCCCCTGACTCCACTAGAGTCTCCCTAGTTGATTTAATCTTTTCTAAATCCTTTTTCCTACCCAGCTTGGGATTCTTCTCACCAACCCCTTTCTTTGGATCCTTTTGCTGAATACCCATGCGAGAAGAGGAGTTAGAGCTCTTTCCCGCTTCCACACCAACCTTTAAAGGCAAAGGAGAACCCTCTCCCCCATTCGTCAGAGTCCCATGCACAGGATCTTGTCCAGCCGAAACAATCAACTGTTGATCCGTGTCCATCTGCCCAACACCCGAGTCCTGCGCAACCTGAATAACCTCTGAAGGAGGCCTATTCTTTCCTGAACCCAAAGTGCCTTGATCCAAGTTCATCAAACCCAGATTCACTTCCTACTGGTTGAGATCATCCAACACCTCAAACCTGTTAAAAGAAACATTGTCCTGCCTCTCCCCTAGAGTCCTCTTTTGCCCTCAATTTTTGTTGCAAGCTTTGATAGGAATATATCCATCTTCTGCACTACCATCACCTGGAATAGGCACCTTCCCCTTATCAGCCCCAGGTGGATTGTGAGGAGTATTTCCAGATTGGGGCCCAACAGGCTTAGCCCGAGGACATCTGCACTGCAAGTGTCCATACTCATGACAAAATCGACACTGAAAAGGTAGAGTTTCATAGTCTATATGTTGCACCCATGTATATGATCCTGCACTCACCTCCACCAAATCTGGCAATGGCATGCTTAAATCAAGTTCAACACAGATACGGGCAAAAGTCATTACCTTTTTAAACTGCATCTATTGTGAAGACCCAACTAGTTTACCGAGCATTGAAGCCACCAAATGTAGGACATCCTCTCGCCAACATTCAACTAGAAACCATGGCAAGCGAACCCACACTGGAACCCTGTTCGGGAGCTCCTTAGTTGGATTGAAACCCGCATGCCACGGCTTCATAAATAAACCCACTTGGTTATAAAAATAGGGACCCCCCTCAAAAACCCTATTTCAATCAGCCATGCAATCAAATGAAACCATAAAGTAATTATTAGCTAGGAGTCTGATCTCCATTTCTCCTTCCGGGAACCAAGTCCTCTGAGCCCAAGATTCCAAAAATTGCAACGAGACCCTTAAACCCATAAACTTACAATAAAAGGAGTGTTTCAAATAATAATCGATATCATCCGCCAGCAACTCCATCAGAATAACCAGTTTTGGTCTCTCCTTACATCTTTCCAAACACCCGTTAATTTTTGAAATTCTAGGTCCTCCAGACAATCCAGAACTATTCATCTCTTGACCCGGCGTAAACAAATTATTATCAAAAACCTTAGCACCCTGTTCCAGGGGTTTCGATCCAAAAGCTAATCGGAAATCCATCTTGGGGCTAATCCCAGATGACTCCCCTCGTGACATGACTCAGAACAATATCCAACTCGGGCATGCAAGCCCCCAAAACAAGAAATAGGAGGAGGACACTCATGCGAGGATCACCTCAATACCCCTCCAGCTTCACCCACCACCCTCCAAAGCGCACAAGTTTCAGCTTCAAAATGAACCACCAAACCTCCAAGTAGGAAATTACAAAGCCACGGAGAGTGGCAGCGTACCAAACCCCACACAACGCAACAACCCACGCCCCGAGCCAGACGGAGGGAACTTCGACCAGCGGTAGCACGCAAGATCCACGGGATGCCACCGCACGGCGGACCACGGGCCCGAAGCGACCAACACAAACCCTACACCACAGCGGCACAAGGGGAACCAGCAGCGGGAGGCAAGTGACCAGCGCACACCGAACCACGGAAAAAGCCCCCGCGACACACCGGCCAGATCACCGCGAAGGCGAGCTGGAATACGGATGCCCTGAAAAGCTGGGCACATGCAACCGCCATATTCTAGTTTCCCAAATTTAAAACATGATATAAAAGCTAAATGCAAAATAAATTATTTTTTAAAATTAAAACTACAAATGAGATGATGGTTCTCAAAAAAAACTAAAATTACATTTCACAACTAAAGAGGGTGTATTACCAAAAATAAAGTAAACGAAATATGAATGCCATAAAAGATTTATGTGTCCGTATATAATAAATAAAAATAATGAATTCTAATATACCAAAATAAAATGGCTTCCTCATAAAATAAAATAACTACAAAATGAATATCTCCTACACACTTTTAGAATAATATGTTGAAAATAGCCTTTAAAATATAAAACTAACAAAATTAATTATATATGAATTAAACAAATGGATTCGATAAATGATATATCAGATTTTCCATAATCATATTGATTATTGCTAGTTGATTTCTAGATTCAATTGTGTAAGAATTTTTTCATCAACATTTTGGATCACACTCAATGATCCATCATTAGGATGAAGAAGAGAGCATAAGGAGTAAAAAATGAAAACTCATTTAATCTTTGTCATATCTTTACACTTCTTCCCCCCATTTTGTTTGTGTTTCCTACATATCCCTTCATTTTGTTTGTCGTTTTTGCTTGTGTTTGTTTCCTCATCATTCCTTTTTCTTAGGTTATCTTTTCTTTCGGTTTATGGTTCCTCTTTGCATTTTCTTGATCTACTTTTTTGTTCTAATTCTTGGCTTTAAGTGTGCTCAATTTTTTTTGGATTATTTTTCCTTTCTTTCTCTTTTTGTTTCTTCTCTTATTTATTTCTTATTTATTTTTGATTTGTTGTTCCTTTTTCTTATATGGGATGCTTGGTTTTCATTCATTTTGTCTTAATGATTATTCTTCCTTTTTAGTGCTTTCTTAACTCTCTCTTTGGTTTTCTTTTCTTCTTCTTTTTTGCATTTTATTTAGCCATTTATTTTTAAAGCTTTATCCCTTCACACTATATTCTTGGTTAGCCTTTATGTATTTGTAATTTTTATTTTTTGAATTTCTTTTCCTTGCAATTTTTTTTGTTTTGCTTTTCTTAAATTTTTCTTACATCCATATTTCATATTTCCTTATAATGCTCTTTTTGAATTTATTATGTTATTCTATTATTTGATTATTTGACTACTTCTTTATTTAGTTTTTGTTTAGTTTTGATTATTTGGAGCTATCCCTCTTTTGAGTCAATTTTTGTGCTTGGTTTCTTAATATTTTTGAGGTTTTTAATTGCTTTATTATATTTTTGTATATTCTTTTCAGTTTTGTAATTTCTTAGTTTGTTTTTGTTTTTTACTTATTTGTATTGTGTTTATTATTTATTTGGATGGTCTTGATTTTATATTCTCATTTTGTTTTTGTTTTTTTATTTTTTAATTTTAGCTAGTTGATTTTATTATTTTATAGTTGTGAATTTCCTTGGCTAGTTTTAATTGTATATTATTATATATGTTATTTTTAATTGCTTCATTTTATATTATATATTTGTAATTTCTTTTTAGTTTTGTATATGTGTAGTTTGTTAGGTTTTTGTTTATTTTTATAGAGTTTTTTTATCTAGTTGGATGGTTATGATCATGATTTTGATTTTGATTCTTGATTTTTTAACTAGTTGTTTTTATTATTGTTTAGTTGGGAATTTTCTTGGCTAGTTTTTCATTGGCTTGCTAGGTATATTATTGTAATTTTTTTATTATTTTAGTTTGTTGATTTTATTTTTGTATAATAAAAATAATATATTATATTTTGTAGATTCTTTTTAGTTGTGTATATTCTTAGATTGTGATGTTTATTTGTTTGTTTGTTTGGAGTTCATTATTTAATTGGATGATTATGATTATATTTTATATTTTATATTTTTGATTATTTTAGCTAGTTGATTTTATTATTGTATGCTTGTTATTTCACTCTTGTCTCCTGTCATATTTTATTTTTCATTTTTAGTTCCTTACTTATTTCCTTCTCTCATCACCTTTTTGCTTATCTTGTTTCTTGTGCCAACCATCTCTCTCATCCCTCTTCCCTACCTTTTTATACATTTATGGGTCTACAAGTTTTCATTTTTACTCCTTATGCTCTCTTCTTCATCCTGATGATGGATCACATAGTGTGATCCGAAATGTTGATGAAAAAACTCTTACACAATCGAATCCAAAAATCAACTAGTAATAAACAATTCAATTCAAATTTAAATTAATAGAATATTACCACCTAAATTAAACCCTCATGTCAAAAGACAATTAATAATTATATAAATTCCTAACTTTAGACCAATTGAAATTCAATTGAAATTAAAAAAGAAGAAGCAAAATGTTGCTTTCATTACCTGTATGTAGGGATTGAAACTCGAGAGCTAGTAAAAAACTTTTGGATAATTCTGAGAGTTGTATCGCAATGGAAATAATTTCAAGTCTTTGAGATGATATAGCGATGCAATGCCTGGTAAGGGTTCCATACAGGCTCCACCACAACCTTAGGGTTGTCCCCAAGACCTAGAAAAATGTACTGAGCTGTGTACACTTCTTTAAAGAGCGATGGCACCATGGCTTGTGCGAGGAGAGAGTTGTTTGTGTTTACAAATCCGAGCAAAATGATTGGTTATTTTGGTCTAATTATTTGCTACCCGCTTGGGAAACTTTTGGAAAGGCTACCTGAAATCCCTAGAGAATTTAAACTACAATGCATAGCCTATCATTGTTGTGTTCATTAGATCGAAACAAGTGTTGGTTGTGATGGGATTTCTCAATAGTTGCAGTGACATAGAAGGTGTCTTGATATTTGAATTTTTATCTTGCAGATGGCGGTAGAGTGCTGACATGCCATGCAGTCGATGTTACTTTGCATGTGCAACGTCACCAATAGGACTCGTCTATGTTGGCGGTGACTGCCCCATGCCTTACAAATGGGGTGTGACTCGCCCTCCAATAGAAGCTTTTGTTTACAATGTAGATGAAAACAAGTGGGACTTTCTTCCTCCTATGAATTTTGTTCCACTGCTTGATCTCTACGTTGGTGCTTTTCTTGATGGCGGGTTTTATGTCGTCACCCGTCAAAGCCAAAGAGCGGGTTGGGCTTAAACATCACACACTAAGCTTTGACTGCTTAGGTGTGATGTGGGCCCATTCCTTTCGACGACATCTGTTCCGTTCAAACAACCGTCACTGTTAACATCCAAAATTCAAACTCTTTTCCCATGCAGAAGTTTGGTTGATGAGGCAGGACGAATACTGGCAAAGGTTGCGAAGTCTGGCTTTACAACTGCCAATTGCATTTAGTTGAAAGTCTCTAAATCCTTTTCGAACAAACGCATTTTGTGCATATCCTGCAACCATAACATTCCATGAGACCATATTTCTTTGAGGCATCCGATCAAACAGTTTATGTGCCTTGTCTATGCTTGTTGAGGTGATTTTAACCACTTTGGCACAGGTCAGGAGTACACTGCAAAAAATGTTTGAAGTGATTTTAGCCACTATGGAATGAAAGAGGATACTAAAATCCTCAAATCTGCTAGCATGGGCTACAGCTCTAGTGTTATGGCAATTTAGACAGCTAGCGACTTGCTTAGTACAGGTTCCAGAAGTGGTTACGTAGGGGTTCAAAACTGTTCGAAGTTGCAGCTTCTTCAGAGGTTGTGGATGCTCCAAGCTGTAGATAATAATTCGTACCGCAAAGCATCTCAAAAAACACTTAACGGGCATCCATCAAACTTTTGCATGGGAAAAGAGTTTGAATTTTGGATGTTAACAGTGACGGTTGTTTGAACGGAACAGATGCTGTCGAAAGGAATAGGCCCACATCACGCCTAAGCAGTCAAATCTTAGTGTGTGATGTTTAAGCCCAACCATCATGCACAGTGTCAGTTTGAGATTATTATTATTGCCACCATGCTGCATGTTGACTTCGGTTCCATGCACACCTCTTGAATTAGTGGTGCTTCCTATAATTATTATTTAGTTTTTTATTAGTCTGGTAATAGTTATTATTTTTTAAACAAGGTTGCATGCATGATGCATGCCTTGTATTTTGTCGAAACTTTTTATTTTTTAGAGGCTGCAATCTATAATAGAATTTGCCTCTACATAGTTTTCACGTAAGCTTGGGAAATAATACAAAACAATTTTATTTGTTATAATTTTTGAGTGTATGTTTATGGCTTTTATGAATGTTCAATAATTTTGAATAGAGTTGTAAATGATTTTATAGCTGTTTTCTTTATTTGTTGTTGTTTTCTATCTGTTGTCATCTTTATTTAACCCCACTGGTCTAGAATAAGGCTTTCTTTAGATTCTTCAATTATCAATGTATATCTATTATTTAGAGAATTGTTCAATGCATATAGAATTGAAAAATAGTTTTACTTTAAGTTTTATTTGATTTTTTGGCGTAGAGATTGTAGTGTACTAAATACTAGTAAACACAATCTTACTGTCCCATACATAAGAATTCAAGGAGATTCAAGAAAATATAGAACTTGGAGACACATTTCCATCTCATTGTAATGCACTTAGTGACATATATATGTCTCAAGCTTTATACTTTTTGCACATTTTGTAATAAGTGTAGACATTGAAAATATACAAATTGATATCACACACTCGATCCTAATCTACTAACATCACTTCATCCTAAATTATCCCTTTGTCTAACCATTTAATCGAATAGCCTTATTTGATTAAAGTCATCATAATTCCCCTTTTAATTAAATAAATCCCTCAATTTAATTAAATCATTGTCTTTGTGTATTTAGCTAGGTCATTTCATCTTCCTATCTTTATTTAATTAAATAATCTATATTATTTGATTAAATCTCTAAAGTTAATCTAATTAAATTAAATAAATCAAGCATTTATCTAATTTAATCTAACATCACCTCTTTTGGTTAAATAAATTAAAATATTTATTTAACTAAGTCTTAATCATTTTCATCTCTTTTTGATTTATTTCAATCCTAAAATCTAAATCAAATAGTCAAATTAGCTAAATCTCCCCTTAAATTAATTAAATCCTGATTAATTTAATCCTAATCACTCAAATCCTCTAGATTTTGCAACTTACACATGAAAATCAATTTAATTGATTTATAAATCATCTATTTTCATTCAAAAAGGCATCCAAGTGGGAATATTCCTCAAATTTGAAATCTCCCCCCAAAAAGGACTTGTCCATCCAATAAAGCATTTAAGGCTCTTACATTGTCTCTTACATGTCTCCCACTTGGCATTTAACTCATCTTTCATCCCCCTTAAACATGTCACCTCATCAAATTCAAATTTCAAACTTGCACATGGGTCAAAATGTGCTCAACCTTCATCCTATCAAATGTTCACAAGTGGCACCTTGCCATTGGTTGAATGTTAGTCCCACATTGCTTCATTTTTGGAATTCATCCATATTATCATTCTATAAATAAAGATCCCATCTCCTTGTTTGATCATCCACAACTTGAGTAAACTTACTATGCTCAAATTCATAGCAATTTTCATCCATCTCATTGAATCATAGCTAGGTTTTTGCAGATTTTAGCTTGGAGCATTCATCAATCTTCATCAAAGTGGATCAAATCTCTTCAACACATCAAGTTTGCATCATTGGAGTTGGGAAAGGGCCAATTTTCACATCAAAATGGCACCAATTCCCTCATGAGATCAAGAGTTTGCATTGCTTTCAATAGGATTTGATTTACTTTCTTGTTCTTTCATTATTTTCATCTTTTCATTCCTATTTTGAGTTTTGTTAATGGATTTCATGGGGAATCCTTGTTCTTACTTGCATTTGATCTCCTAATGTATTCATTTGTTGTGTTTTGCAGGTATTTGGATTAGGGATTCACAATAAAATTTTGTACAATTGTATTTTTTAAATAAATATTTAATGAGAATAGTAGCAAAGATTTTTGAGTTTATCTTTAACATTAATGAATTACATTAACTTGAAATTTTGTCAATACTTTTTAACAAAACTATTTTATGCATATTTTTGAATTATTGTATTTCAACATTTTGCATATATATATACTAAGTTTGTCTATATGTCTAACAAAAATGATTTATCCTTTATAATTTGATGGATGTCCATACCTTGATTCAAAGCTATTATTTTGGTACTAGTAAGGAGACTACAAATGAAAGTTGTGAAATTTGACTTTATACTTATGAATTGTATTTATTTAAAAGTTTCTAAATTAATTTTATACATATTCAATAATCATTATAATCCAAAAAAGTACATCTCTTTAAGCTATTTTATTAAATAGTTCATATGCTTTGTCTATGCTTCCATATTTTACATACATGTTTACTAGGAAAGTTACATTGGTCAATAATATTTGATAAAAATTCTCCTTCCTTTATCCTCTTATGGATGTCTATATCCTATTTTGAAGCTCATATTTTGATAAAATAGGCTAGATGTTGACAATTATAAATTTTGGCTTACGACTAATTGCATTTTATTGATTTTTTTAAAATCCTTTATAAACAATATGTTTTGTGCAAATCCTAAAATCATGGCATTCCATGAGATCATATTTCTTTTAAGTATTATGCCAAACAACTTGTTACTTGTTTATGCTTCCATATTTTGCATGCATGCTTACTAGACCATTTATAACTAAAATATTTTTAAAAAAAACACCCCTTCCATTATGCTTTGATTGAATATCTATATCTTATTCCAAATCAACCATTTCATCATAAGCAAATGGTTATGTATATTTGGGTTCATACAAGTGTCATATCATTTGCTTAATTTTGTCTAAAAAGATTCTAACAATTTAATTATTTTGTGTAAATATTACAATCATTATATCCATGAGGCCTTAAATTTTTGGAAAGTATTGACAAAGGTTATGGAATTTAATTTTACACCTACCAATTATATTTTATTAAAATTTTATTTAAAAAAAAAAAACTATTTCAACAAATTTATTTATACATATCCTACAATCATTGTAGGACAAGATCATGAATCAATTTGATGCATCTTGTCAAATAATTCATATGCCTTTGTATATTCTTACATATTTCATACATGTCTACTAGAGAATTTATACTATAACATCTAACAATAACCTCACTTTATCCTTTGATGAATATCCATTACTCATTTCAAAGCTCCTATTCTAGAATAAGTAGGCATGAGGTTGGAAAAAAATATGGAATTTGGATTTACACTTACTAATTGTATTTTCTTATAAGTGTGTAAATTTTTTTTCTTTGTTTGCATGGTTATAAATGTTCCCATCTCAAATTTTGAATATATTTAGTGCTAAAAAATTTAGTGGCTTTATGTTGAAGAAATTTGAGATATAATCTTGATCAAAACTAACTTCAAATGCAATGAAACTAATGATTGATAACCTTAGTTTGTTTACTATGTATAGTTTGAAATCAATGTTAGATGACTTAATAATAAGTAGACCTGAGATGTAAAAATTATAGTATTTTATTCTCGAATATATAATAAAGCTTAGAACTGGAGGATTTAGTATGGATTTAACACGTATCTTGTAAACAACTTATTATGTTCAAAAACATAGCAATGAAGATTCATATCTACTTATTAATCTTGTACAAATATTGGTCTAAGTGGTTGGATTATGTGGCAAGTAAGAATATGTTTACTATAAAAGAAAATTAAGTGTTTATTTCCCATTTTTATGTTAAATGCTTACATTCATACTTTATTTTATTTTTATGTTTGCATATTTTGATATTAAATCTATTATACATGGGCTTAAAAATAAGTTGAAAAAGTATCAAGGGAATTTAAATCATACAAAAGGGGCTCTTTCGTTGTCTCATGGTAAAGGTGGGTAGGATCAGATGCAAACACTATTGTTACCTTTTTTTAATTTAATTTATAACTATATTCTCATAAAGCTATGTCTTTTTATTGTAATTATAAAATATTTATCTTTCTTCTTCCTAATACTGAAACATTGCATGCTTAGATGATCTATCGAGTTGTAAACATAAATATTTTCTCAATATCAAGTGTTCTAGCATTTTCTATTTCCTTTCTTTTAAATTTTATTTTGAAACTTTAAATATTACAAGTTTTGCTCATCATGTAAGATTTATATTTTTTATCTTTCTAATAGATTTATTAACTGTTGGTACTAATTAACTCTTGATGTGATTTTTTATTCTATTTGTACCAATATTTATTTCATCCCAAGTATTTTTATTAACTAGATTTCCTTTTCACTATTTAAGTAACCTTGTGAATTTGACATGAATTGAACGAGTCCTCCAATAGTAGTTTAAATTTTAGCAATTATCTGTAGTCATAATAATAATGGAATTGCTTGCACCATATTACCAAAATTGAATTATTATTTTAGTGTAATAACAATGTCAACATGCTCGAGGTTCTAGGACTAGCACCATCTCCTCTATGCTCTCTAGTATTGATTTCAACTATCTTGTGGATAGCTTGGTTAGAGAGCATCCTTAATGCTCCCAATACTAACACTCCCACCTATTACTAAATGGGGGTAAGAATAAATAACACAAGAGGAGCAACTATAGGTGGAACAAGTTGTTTATTTGGATTGACACATGCCTCTAATCTATGTTGTGGCAAGTTACCACCAAAACCCTATAATGATTTGATTTAAAAATAATTGAGTTTGAAATTCAATACAAAATTTACTCACAATTTTCTCAAAAAGTATAGTGGTGCCTCACAATTTCCATCTAGTCTAGGGTTAGATACCATCCCTCTCTCCCAAAAAAATTTCTACGACTTGATGATACTTGTACACGATTTAATTAAAATTATTTTTTATTGGAGGGATGGTTTGGTTTGTGCAAGGGTCAATAAAATATGGGGGCTATGGTATGTTTAGAAATATGTAAATCCAAGATCTTTCTATATGACAATTCCTCTAAATAAAATTACCTCTACTCCTTCCTCCATAGATAAAATCTATCCAGATTTGTATCTATAGATCTGACATTTAATTAATAATGGTTTGTATCAAAGAGGGAAACATGTAATATGTGGAGGAATGTTTATCTTATTATGGGAATTTTTTATTATCATTGTAATGGCATTATATTTCCATGTATGGGTGCCTTCAAACAAACCTCATCAAGTGGAGGGATGAAAGGTTTTTGAGGGAGGTTTGGGTGTGGGATTTTGAGGTGAGGTTTGGTTATGGAAATTCTCTTCTAGTAGAAACTTGTATTTATCCAATTGGTCCATATGATCAAAGGAACTAGCTATAATTACAAAAATAAAGCACTTTGAAGTGCTAAATACATAATATTTATACATTAAGTGCAAATATAAATAAATAAATAAACTCATTTGATAGTTTAAATTTATATAAATGTACAACATTTTAATTATTTAAAATAAGTATCTTTGAAATAACTCTCATTGAAATATGTGTACATGATTTAAAATAAGACATTACATTTGAATTTTAACAAGTATTATTGAAACATAAATATACATTTAAATTATAACTTAAATAAAATTATATATTGAATTTGTATATCCTGTTCAACAAATATAATGAACAACATGATACCCACATTTAGTGAGAATTGATTCTACTACATAATTTGAATAATTTAACGTAATATCAAAAGACTATTAAAAATTAGACAATATAATAATTAGTGGTATCTACATAATTTCATAGCCTCAATTATGTGAATTATTGACCTTTTCCTATGAACCTAATCACATGAGCTTTGATTTGGAACCTTATTTTGTTGCATTAGTTATAGGATAATAAATGTAAGATAATGCAACATAAACCTTACATTTATGAATTCCTGAGTGTCATGAAGCTCCCAAATTCTATAAAAAAAATTCTAGTAGGTTAGTCTATGCTCATAAATGAATATTCTCTAGGTTGAATAAGAATTTATCTTTAACAAAGTTGTATATGAGGTATTACAAATAGTCTTTATTTTAAAAGATCAATACTCTATAAGAACCATAATAAGGTTAATAAAATACCACTATTGTGATGGCACAAGGTGGTGAAGTTGAGCAAAAAAAAGTGGAAGATTTGGGAAAGAAGCGTTGGGGAGACATTGAGGAGGATAGTTGATTAGGAAAAGAAGACGAAGGTGGAAGCAAAGTGGATGGACTCGCACGCATACCCCACAGTGGGTCTTCACGAATGGAAGCTAGGTGGATAAATGCCACCCATTTTATCACAGGGTAGAGGCTCCCATGATGCAAATCCAAAATCAATTAGGAGGGAAACCCCAAGGTGATAGATGGAGAAAGGTTGCAAATCCTAGAGTAAGGCCAAATAGGTGGAAAAGGAGTTGTAAAGGAAGAAACATGCGAGGCAATGGGTGTGGGTGGTTTTAGGGAAAACATAAGCCCGAGATGCGTCAACATCAAATTGGAGAAGTGAGAATATCGAGAGCACAAGGTGTACCAGTAAAACTTGGAAAGGGAAAGGCTTTGGAGAACAAGGGAAAACCAAATTCGTGGAGTGAAGAAATTCCAAAAGGAAAGGGATAGAAACAAGTGGGCTAAAGGAGGAACCCAAAGGATTTGAATGTGGAAAGACTAGGAAGGAGGAAATTTTGAGGAAAATGGAAAATAAAAGCCACAAAAGATAATATGAGGCCACAGGGGAGTAATTTGTACGCAATGACATTAGAAGCGATTGAAGCAAGGGTAACCAGGTTGAAAGAAAAAGCCTTATTTGCTAAATGGTGTGGACCGAGATGCCCTAAGAAGGAGATCAAGGCTTGGTAGTAGAACAATTTCAAAGACTGGGTAAGCATTCACCAACTACTGAACTCCTTCTCTCTCATAGAATGCATAGACCTAAATTTGAAACAAGAGACTGTGTATGGAAACCCCATGTTCTTAAATGGCTATAGTTTTCACTATTTAAATTGGGAATCAAATTTTGACCCATGGAGTTACACAATTAAAAAAATTCCCACATGGATCAAATTGGTGGACCTCCCATTGAAGTATTGGAATGTTGAAGCAATGGTGAAAATAGAGGATGGACTAGGGGTATGCTTAGGGGTAGACGAAGACTTCGTAAATGGAACAGAAGGAGCATAAGCCAACATACTGGGTGGAAATAGTAGGAGTGGGAATTTACAAAAACCTAGAGATTCTGACAAAGTTTGGAAGCTCGTAGCAAAAATAGAGGTGTGTGAAGGAGCACACATGGGGAAATGTCTATTTAGAAAATCAATACATGAAGGTTGTTCTAAAAAAGTGATGGAAAATTATGAAGGAAAATTGGGAGATGGAGAGACAGGAGGAAATACAAATCATGTTGAACAAGACTGAACCTGGGTAAGGTCAAATTAGAAAGATATCTCAGGGTCTAAAAAGAGGAAATTGGAATGGAAGAGTCGGGATAGAATTAAAGAATTCCATATAGTGCCAGCACATTTGAATGAGGCAAAAACTTAGGTAGAGAAAGACTTAAATTCCCTCCTGGATGAAGCAAAATAACTCCAAAAATACATTAACATACAAATTAGGGAGCTATCAAGAGAAATAATTAACTCTAAAGGGAAAGTGCAAGAGGTGGGAGGAGAAGAAATGAGGAATATGCCGACATCAAAAAGTAATGAAGAAGAGGAGAATATGATGAGTGAAGGAAACAACTCACAATCTAAGGAGGAAGGGAGTGATTAGGACTTCTAATCAAAGAAGGAAGATTAGGAGGAGGCTGAGGATAGAGGACTATTTGAGGAAAGGGTGCTTGAGCAGTCTCAATAAAAAAAAAAAAAAACCAAACATTAAAAGGAAAGGAAAAAGAGGACCAAAATTGAACAAAGCTAAGCCGGAGATTGTAGCCAATGCAATAGAACAAAGGAAACTCAGGACTTGGAAGGATGTACTCCTTCCCAAAGGCCAATGAAGATCATCACATGGAATGTTAGGGGCATCAATGCCCTTGACAAATGACACATGGTCAAGTGCCAAATTGACAGATCAATATCTGACATAATTCTAATTCAAAAAACCAAATGGAGCAAAGAGGAAGGAAAGAAAAGAATGATCAACTGGAGGCAATGGAAGGGAAAATTCAGGGAGGTAGAAGGTGCATAAGGAGGCCTTAGCATTATATGGAACCCATTAACAATAGAAGGTGAAATAGAAGAAAAAGAAAGCAATTGGCATCTAATAAGATTTAAGGGTTTGATGAGAAATGAGAATTTTTTTTGTCATGAATGCATATGGACCAATCGCTACTATGGAAAGAAGACAAGTGTGGAGGAGGATTTCAAGAGAATTGGAGGATCATAGGAATGAGAGAGGTATAGTAGTAGGGGATTTCAATGCACCCCTAAATAATGAAGAAAGGAAAGGGGGATTCAACAAAATCACAACCATACAATGTGACTTCCAAGAATTTGCAGACAACAACTAGTTAGTGGACCTACAAGCCAGAAATGGAATATTCACTTGGTCAAACAGGAGAAAGGGTTTCACCAACATAGCTGAAAGGTTGGATAGATTTATGGTTTGGGGAGATTGGGGGGAATCAACAGGCACTTAGGAGGTTCAAATATTACCCTTCATAGGATCAAATCACTTTCCAGTGATGCTATCCTTCAGACAGGAAGATCCTTTGAAGGGAAGCCCATTCAAATTTGAAAACATGAAGCTAAGGGATGAACATCTCTTGGAGCTAATAGATAAGTGGTGGAATGAAATTGATTTTGGTGACAAATCAAAGCTTTTTAAAATCAACAAGAAGATAGGCTACATCAAATCCAAACTCAAGGAGTGGAACAATACTCACTTCAAAAATATCTTTCAAGAGAAGGAAAGAGTGGAACAGGAAATCAATGCTTTGAATGAACACATAATAAAAAATGGGATGGACGCAAATGATTTTGAGAATGGAAAAAGTATGAAAGAATAACTAGTAGAGATTTTGAAAAGGGAAGAATGTTTTTGGTGCCAAAAATCAAGAGAGACTTGGTTAAAAGAGGGGGACAGGAACACCAAGTACTTCCACAAATTAGCAATTTCCAATTAAAGTAGGAAAAAATAGTAGAAACTAGGAAAGAGAATGGGGAAGTAGCTCAATTTGTAGAGGAAGTAAACAAAGAGGCAGTCCATTTTTTTTAAGCAATTCTGAACAAGGAAAATCTAGAGAATAGAGCAACAAGGGAGAGGTTGTTGAGCACAATTCCAACAATCATAAATGAAGATCAAAATAGGTGGTTGTATTAGAAAATCACTAAGGAAGAGGTCAAAGGAGCAACATTCCAGTTGAATCTAGATAAGGCTCCGGGACCAAATGGCTTCCCAATTGGATTCTTCCAAAAATTTAGGGACACCGTAGGTGATGACCTATCAGTAGCGGTAGAGGAATCAAGAAGAAGGATGGTAATGTTGGGGGAAATAAATCACACATTCCTAACCTTAATTCCCAAGAAGAAAGATCCACAAGTGACGAGTGATTTTAGGCCAATAACATTATGTAACACAGTGTATAAGGTGGTCACCAAAATCATAGCCAATAGACTCAATAATGTACTAAATGAGGATATATCAGAAGAAAAAAGTGGATTTTCCCTAGGAAGGTCAATTGCATAAGGCATAATCATTTCCCATGAGACCATACACACAACCGGGAAAAACAAGGAAGCATGTATGGTATTCAAATTAGACATACTAAAGGCATATGATAAGGTAGACATGCAATTTTTGATGAAGGTATTGGAGAAGTATGGGTTTGATGAAAAGTGGAGAAATTGGATAAAGAGTTGTATCTCAACTACCAAATTATTTGTTCTAGTGAATGCATCAACACACATATACTTCCCATCAGTAAGGCTACTAATGCAAGGAGACACCCTTGTTGAAAATTGAGGTGTTTATGTAGCTCAATTCTTTGTAGAACTTTATGATTGTTGATCTAAATATGTATTGTTTGTTACAAATTCTTTGTGGGTGATTACCTAATTAATTCATTTTATCATTTGTATAATGAAGACTGAAGGTTGTAGAAGAATTAGATAGAATATTAGAAGATACACAACATATACCGTGGAGAAACCCTTTGGGGAAAAAACTCGACCAAGAATGAATGTATTATTTAATCTCAGAATAAGATTACAATAATTACAACCCTTGATTGAGATGCTTATTTTTCCTTCAACAAATCTTCTTCATAACCAACAATAAAAACTGATACAAACTCTCTTCATCTTGCTTGAGATAAATAGGTAATAATCAACCTTGTAAACTCCAAAGAATTATAATTACAAAGCTCAATATCTATCTCCCAAAAGGTACGCCTATCTCTTGCAAGTAGAGTTCTACCTTGAAGAACAATGCCAAATGAACTCCTTCCCCATTTGGGTGTCCCAAACTGAAGTCATAACTCAACCTTTATTCTGAAGATATCTTCAAAGCTTATCCTCAAAGTTGGCGCCCGAGAATGGGCCCACTTAACTCAGCGTTCTGAAATATCTTAGCATGCAAAAGTGTTAACTCCAAGAAGCCAACTTGGGAACCCAAGGTGGGTCCAAGTCATTCTCTGTTAATTGAAACATATCTCTCCACCATTGATGCAAGAATGGTCATCTCCTGTTAACTAAAAGTAGTCACCTGTTATTTTTCATGCAACTTAAGTCATTAGTCATGCATTCCAAGTTAACTAAAGTCAACTAGAATTCAACTAAAACTAACTGAAGATAACTGAACCATAGCTGAACTAAACTGAATTGAACTAATATTGAACTGAATTAAATTGAACTAAACTAAACTGATATGAACTGAACTAAACTAAACTTCATGCATGTAAACCTCAATCCCTAACTTCT
>VDFB02131636.1:0-65013 GCA_007258455.2 Sequoia sempervirens | reverse complement strand
TATAGAATTTGGATTGTAATGAAAAGTTTATTATGATCAAACCTAGGGGATTGACCTATGCCTTGGGGGCTCAAAAATGATGGCCTTTCCTATGTGACACACACAAAGAAAAAATAGTTTGACTAACCTTGCTAAGTGATAGTTTATTCTAAAATGTGGATTACGGTGAATATTTGATTGCGACAAACCCTAAGGGATTCAACTATGCCTCAAGGTTTCATAAATGATTCAAATTTCCCACGTACATGCATAGAGATAATGTAGTTTGATAGTGTTGGACTAAAATTGGTTCATTTTGGATGGAAAATGTTGTTTTTGGTTTTTAGAAATTTTATGACTATTTTGGATTTTAGGGAATGTTTGACTATTTTTGAAATTTTGTGATATTGTCCTCAAATAACACATGTGTAAGATCCTTTTCAAACCCTAGGTTGAGGATCTCCCCTAGTCCAAAAAAGGACTAGTTATTATGAAAAGGTGAATATAATAAGTGGTTAATGCTAAATTTCAATGAATCTTAGGCCATTAGAAGGGGTGATAAAAAAAATTATTATGAAGGAGCATGTGCTTGAGTTATTATGGAAAAAGTCTAATAGTGTAGTGATATATGGTAGATTAGTGGCTAGCTACACATGGAATTTTCACCATGGTACTTATCCAAAGTGCTATTGAAATGGTCTATAGGATAAATTATTTCTCTTTCTCTTTTCTTTTCTATTTTTCTATTTTTTTTATATTTTGATGGGATCTCTAAAGATCATGTATAGTACCTTTGAAGGTCCATGCTATTAATTATATTAGGTAGCAGTTCACCCTTAGGAGTGTCTAGTTGATAGGCACCAGATCCATATTCTAATGTAATGATATAAGGATCCGACTAGTTAGGTTCAAACATTCCTAGTTTTTCCCTTTCTTGTTGATTCTTAGGGTTCTCTTTTATGACTAGATCACCAATGTTGAAGTATCAAACCTTGATTCTCATATTGTAACTACACTTGAGAAGATTTTAATATACTTGCAAGTGGACCAATGTAGTTTGTCTTCTTTTTTCCAATAGTTCTAGATCATGTAACCTAAAGATTTGGTAATCTTCATCATTGATGAACTATTGCATGGAAACTATCAAGGATGTGATCTTGACCTAAATGAGAAGGATAATTTCAAAACCAAAGACAATTGAATAAGGTGTATCACTAGTAGGAGTAAAAATTCTCATAAGCTAAGCCCGTAAGTCTAGATTTAGTTGTATGTGCTAGTCTCAACCAACAACAGTGATAGTTTTTTCAAGATCTTTACAATGGTTTTATTTGATGTCTTTTCTTGACCATTACCCTAGGGATAATATGGAGTGTAAAAATGATGTTGGATATGGTACTTTTCACATAGTTCCTGAATTTTTTGGTTTTTTATGGAATTCCCATTATTTGTGACTATAGAAAAGGGTACACCATACCCACATATCATGTAATTTAACATGAATTTTGAGATTTTTTATTGGTGGTATACATCATAGGTATGGCTTCAATCTATTTAGTAAAGTATTCTATTGCAGTAATTATGAATTTGTGGCCATTCATAGATGTAATTTGGATCTATTTGACGAGGTTGAGTCTCCATTAAGAGAAGGGTCAAGGTGATGTAACTAAATGAAGTCCTTGTGTTGGTGTGTCTACTAGATTACTATGGTTCTTACATTGTATGCATTTCTTCACAAAGTGGTAGGAGTCATGTTCCATTATTGACCAGTAGTATCCCATTCTCATAAGATTTTGTGAGATAAGGGGATTCATTGCTCACGAGTCTCTCTATTCTCAAGGGAACCCTAGGGAGTGAACTACCCTTAATCACCTCAATATTAGTTGAATGAATAAATTTTGACAAAACTATACACAAACTAATTATTATACAAGACTACTTCAGAAACTAAGAGAGGAAAGCTTCTAGATTCCTACTTCTGAAAGGATAGATCTTTACCAAAAGACTACAACACAAAATCAAGATGCCAACGTGGAGCACTGGAGTCCAAGAGACCTGTTGGCATCCTAAACAATAGATATTTCAAAACTTAAATAGGTAGGATAGAACTTCGGTATCTAACAAAAATCTAAGGTCTATCTAATAAAATGACGAGATAGAAAATAGAAACTGAAAGAAAACACAAGGAGAGCTAAGAGGGAGCTTACAAATAGCTGATCATTTGAATCCCTCCTCTGAGATATGCTTTAACAACCTATAGACAAGATGAACAAGGAAAAATGTTGGGACTATTTCAGGGCTTTTCATATTCAAACTCATGTTTTGGTGTTCCCACCTCCATGAATAGACAAATAGATAGAGAGAGTAATCAAAATGAACAAAAGGAAGTGGTGAAAATAATCCCCACTTGAGGAAGAGAACCCACACCACCAAGTAGCAAATGAAAAAAGAGATCTAATCTATTCAAAAATAGAAAAGAGTGAGAGAGCATTACCAATAGGCCTCATCCCCTCTTGAACACACAAACACACCATTGAATGCTTGATAGAGAGATTTGGCTATTAGAGTAGAAGTGATATTTCCTAGAGTAGAAAGAGCTAAGAAGTGAAGTGAAGTTGAGGAGAAGAGACTTGAATGAATGAGAGAGAACCCCCCAAAAATGAGGACCAAGGAGAGTTTTGTTGCATGCAAGGGAGAAAATAGCCATTACACCTAAGAGCCTAACTAAAAATACATGTGTCAAGAGACAGGATTCAAGATTCCCCATTTCAAACTTAAAAAATTGCTAGGATGCTAGCATGTTATGCGGACATCCACACAAGTGTCCAAAACACTTGTTTTTGGGAAACGGGTTGATAGACTACTTTTGCTTCCCCATTAGACCACATGGAGTTGGAATCATGAAATTTCAACACATGGAGTTCTTTTCATAAATGTGTTTAGGTGTCATAAATGCTAGGAAAAGTGGTAAAATGTGAAATTTCCCCTATGTACAATTTTGTAATGTTACATTTTGCCCCCACTTTAGTGGGCTTGATTTTGGAAAAATTGGCCACACTAAACTAGAAAAGAAAAATTCCACCCAAAACTTGAAGTTTTACATATTTTTATGCCAAAAAAGATACTATACAGGTCACAAAGGTTGATTCAGCTAGTACTAAAGATGCCCCTAGCGTTTAAACCCAGTGAAAAGTATAGTGTCTGTCGTGAAAAATTGCATAAAATTTTATTCTACAAAACTCAATTTTTGGCCAGTCCCACAAATCAAAAGAAGCTACAATGGTGAGAAGAATGATCAAGAAGAAATTTGATGATTTAAAAGAATAATATGCTAAAGAGGTGACTATATGCCCCATCCTAATATTTCCCCTAGCTAGGTGAGTTAAAATCAGGAGAAACTATTAAGCCACAAACTCTAGGAAAAATGGGTCTCAAGGGGGCTATATATACCTAGGTGGGCCCCTAGAAGGGTCATTTTCACTATTGATCACAAGGATTTTGTTGACTTTTGTGAGATTAAAGTCAGCGAAATGTATAGTAGATGAGAGTATGAGGTGCCTAGGTTCGACCAGCTATGTGCAGACATAGATGAGGGTCTTGAGGTGGACTAGGTAGGCCTCAAAAACTCTCGATTTGTGAATTTTTGATGATCTTGAGCAAGCTTTGGGGTTAGAGTAGGGGTATGTTTAGGATCATGATGGGCCAAAAAAGTGGCGATATGATGGGTATGTGTAGGGTATGTGGCTGATGACATTTTTTTACCCAAAATTGATGAAACGAAAAGGGTTTTTAAAGGAGATTCTACACTTTCCACCAATATAAATTATGCTTTACTTTGAATCTAATAAATAATTATTATTTATTTTCTATTTGAATTACAACTAACGTCTTGATTGATAGGCTAATAGAAAAACATCTATAGCTTTCAAATGGTATCACATTTTTTGAATCAGAAACATGTGTCACATTATATGCTTTGCATACTATAAGATTAAAAAAAAATGAATTTCATGAAGTTTTGACCAAGTTAAGGTAGTCAGACATACGATTTTTTATATTTTTTAAAATTTGTAATAAAAACAATCATAATTAATTATTTACTTGGAAAAAAATTACAAAAAAATATGCATCACATTAGGACATGAGTCCTCTACTTATATCTAAAATCTTATAAAAATATATTATCATTTTATTGTGGTTAGGGTGGTAAGACATACACATACTTCTTATTTTTTCCCTGAAATTTAAGTGCTACTGCATTGAAATTTCAAATTTTCACGAAATAGATTTAAAAAAAAAATAAACCTAGTAGTTTAGAAACTACATTCAATTTGCTACAGATTCTATTCTTACATAATTTTGAAATAATATAGATAACTTATTCAAATTTTTACATCAAGTTGCCTAACTTTGACTTTTCTAAATTTTTTGCCACTTAAGGGCCTATTTTTTCCATGATGATCCTGTACATACCCATAGCAAAGGCATCCTAGATGAGTGCATGCATCCCTCGCATGTGCTGGAATCCAAGATCAACATTGTCGTCCTTGAGATGTGTTGTTGTCCCAATGCAATCAATGGTAGATTGACACACTTGTGTGGCATGTAGATGTCTATGAGGCACACACATGTCCCTTGATATTTGTAACTTAATTTTTTCTTAGTAGGCTATGTACTAACTCAAAAAAATTCCTTTCTTGTAGGACTACCTTGAGATCAAGGAGCATCTTGATGGGTGGGTGCTTCACCTACTTAGATGGTAGAGGGACTAGTTATCTAATGATGAGGTCACACATATGTAGTGCATTGATCTCTAACATGTGTATACTATGCCAGAGATGTACCATGATAGGATGTTGATATCCCTGATGGAGAGGTGGGAAGCCACCACATCAAGCTTCCAGTTATAGACTAGAGAGATGATTGTGATATTAGAGGATGTCTACTGTATCCTTGGTCTTCCCATTGATGGTAGATAGGTGGAACTTGATGACATGCACTAACAATGAGAGTGATCAGAGGGCATCCGATACTGCTCCAGTCAGACGGATAGTGGGGATGATACTAGGCACATTTATACCTGATGGTTCCAGTAGACTCGTACCACTGCACCCCTACTAGACCAAGTCATGGTGGTTACTGTGTCAAGACAAATCACTCTAGATAGGCGAGGCTCTCACCTATATGGGGACCTTATCCATACTATTTATGAGATGGTAAAGCATCAGACGGTGTTGACATGGGGGTACAAAATACTTGCACATCTTTATGAGGAGCTCGGGAGGTACGTCCATTACAAGTACTAGAGCCTCACTACATGTACACTCATGTAGGTTTGGTATTTTGTACATGTCACCTACATAAGGCTAGAGGACTATCCCCAATTGTGGGATTATATAGTTACCATGGCTCAATGGTATGAGCTCATGCGATAGTGGATACATGGTGACCTACAGTTCTGGTAGTTGTAGTATGACACATTCATGACAGATCAAATTAGATGGAGACCATACTAGTTGTTATGGTGGGTTGATGATGGTAGCTTCCTTTGGAACCTATAGCAAAAATGCTTCATTCGAGGTCACATAGATTTTTTGATCATGTCGTATTACTAGAGCTAGGTCATGCGGTAACACAGGAAAATTCAGACCATTCCCCCTGTTGTCTCCACATACGCTCAAGTTGTTCAAAGCATTGTATGGTCATGGGACCTTTTGTGTCTTACCATAACATACATCCTCCTATTAGATGATGAGGCTGATGATGAAGCTCTGTCGATGATGGGAATGGTGGATAATGTCAGTGTGCCTAGAGACCTTTTGGCATGGTGGGGAGCTCGTCATCTTGCACTAGTGCTCCCAATGGATTCCCCCATGGGGGATCCTGACCTACAAGGGGATTTTCCACCATAACCACCAAGGAAAAGATGGAGGGATCAAGGAATTAGGGTAGAATAAGAGGAGTAGCAATAAGAGGCTTAGCAAGAGCAAGTCGAGGAGGCCATAGTGGTGTCATTGAGCCTAAGGCAGTGACAAAGGATGTCCTCTCCTCCACAATCCACTCTAGTGTCATCGACACCACTAGCACTACCCATCATCCCAGTAGTAGCTTTGGCAGCATCTGAGGTAGCTCTTGATGTTGGTGGCACTAGGCCTAGTGCCCCTCCTCCCCTAGACCCAAACTAGTAGCTAGGAGATCCAAGTATGATGGTTGATCATGCAATTTCATTTCAATAATTTCAACTTTCATCTCATGTATATGTATATTGTGTTTTGGTTTTTTGTATCTATACATCTCATGGTACTAATATACATTTTTTTTTGTGATTGCAGTGAATACATAGGGATAGACTAGGTTTTTCACCTAGTGCATATCAGAGGTGGCCTCTGCCATGCCTATCTAGGGTTGGTCCTAAAATCCTATTGGTTGACGTTAGTGGGATGTCACATCCATCTTTTTGAGCTAGTATCCAAGATAAGGACTTCCTATAAGGAGGGGCAAGTGGAGATCATGTAGAGGATTGCAGGTGCTACCACACTCCAAGGGTAGTGGGATGAGTTGTTAGGAGAGTTGCAGATGAACTTTGTAGAGTGGCATGCAACCATAATGAGGGATAATGGTGCTAAGTAGGCATGTCATGCCCTATAGAGCTATCTTGATAAACTCAAGGGGAAACTAGTAGCGGTAATCTCGACAGGTGATTAGTAGCTACTGTAGGAGCTCATCCAGGCCCGCATGGAGATATGCTCCCTTTAGGGAGAGATTGGGGGGATGCACATGGTGATGTATGTCTCATACTCACACTATACTTGATCCATCTCCACTATGCAGCCTCGACCCCAGCCATAGCCATAACTAGAGCTAGAGGGCTCCAAGAGTCATATGCCTGAGGCGTAGAGAGCCTTATTTTGCACATCATTTTGTAGTATTGACACATATTTTTTAGATCATTTTTTATGTATAGAAACTGATACATATATACAATAGCCACTCATTTTTTTATTTCAGCGGTACAATACATGTACATGACGTTGGATATTTATATATATGCATGAGATACTAATTCTAACATTATGGAATTCTTTATGTGATGTGTATGTTCCTTACATTCATGTATGTTGATGCTATGGATTTTATGTGTATGGATGTATGTTAAGATTATATGCTATCATGATTTAATGAACACACAAGGGTATATGTTAATTAATTGCAATGATGACCTAATTGCCTAAAAAGATGTAATGTAATGCATGGATACACAACATAGTAAAACACATGTATGTATATCTCTCTCTCACATACACATGGTTGCATCATAACACAAAAAAATTTCACAATGTGCTAATGAAGGAATGTTAACATAAACAATGCTATGACCCTTAAAGAGCGAACATTTCATATATGACACATCAGACACTACATATAGTATCAACAAAGATGCATTGCATTAACATGTTATTTTAGAGGTGTCCCATCCATAGATGATAATGCATAAACACCTAAGCCATACACAAAGATGGAAATGTAAGGTCCTAACCAATTAGGACTAAATTTTCCCCTTTGATTAGGTGGCACATTTACATTTCTTTAATTCTCATAGAGAACCAAGTGACCTACCTTAAAATTTCTAGGGAGTACACTTTGATTATATTGTCTAGATAATGATCATTGATAAGCATTAAGATGGTCAAGGCCTTGTGATCAACGCTTATCAAGCATCTCTAACTAATTCAAATGATTAGCCCAATAAGTATCATCATCAATTAACCCTTTAAGGGAAACGTACAAAAATGGAATTTCCAACTCTAAATTCATGATAACTTTGGCACCATACATAAGGTTGTAAGGTGTTGTTCTCATCATCATATGAACACTTGTGGGATAGGACCACATAACATATGTTAATTGAACATGCCAATCCTTACCATGTTCTTTTACTGTTTTGCAAAAAATGAGCTCAAGAGTCTTATTAGATGTTTCCACTTGGCCATTAGATTGAGGATAATATGGTGTAGAAAACAAATGTTGAATGTGAAAATTCTCCAGGAATTTCTTTGCTTCCTTGTTCTTGAATGGCATACCATTGTTAGATACAAGTGTAGAAGGCAACCCAAAACACGCAATGATGTTGTTTATAAGAAAGCTACAAATAGCTCAAGTATTTGTAAATTGAAGCGAGATTGCTTTGACCCACTTTGTGAAGAAATCTATAATAGTAATGATCAAGATGTGTCCTCTAGAAGAAGGAGGTTATATATTTCCTATAATATCCAACCACCATTTTGTGAAAGGCCAATGAGAGGTCTAGTTTTGTAACTCTTGTACAGGAGCATGAATAAGATGACTATGTTGTTGACATTGTGGGAATTTTTTAACAAAATCAAAGGAATCTTGTTCCACTATTTTCCAAAAGTACCCAATGTGGATCAATTTTCACACTAGGGATTTACCACCAAAGTGTCCACTCCCAAAACCCAAATGTGCTTTCTTTGGGGCAAGGGGTATTTATGCTTTAGTGAGACATTAGAGAAGCAAGTCGTTATAGGATTTTACATAGAGAACATCTAATAGGAAAAAATAATGGACTGAAAGCTTTCGCATATGAGTATGATAATTTTTCATTGCATCATTGAGTAAGTTTCCAATCTTTAGATAGTTTTAGATGTTAGAAAACCATTCTCCCTAGTCTATGTGAGAACACACAAAAGAATCAAATTCAAGTTGATCAAAAATAGTAGGAGACCGAAGGACCTAAACCATAAAGTGGTATTCTTTCATATCCTCATCTGAAGGTACCAAGGAGATGGCACTCATCATGGCAGCTATGTGTTAATTTTCTCTCCTAGGGACATTATCTATTATGAAGGAGGAGAATCGATTAAGAAAAGAAAAAGCAAGGTCTCAATACTGAGACAACTTACTTTTATTAGCTTGATAAGTTCCCATAATCTGATTCACAATAAGCTCAGAGTCACCATGTATATAGAGATTTTTTATCTTTATGGAATCATGGCACGCAAGCCAAAAATGAGGGATTTGTACTTAGCGATGTTAGTGCAAGGGAAGTCAAATCAAAAGGATACAAGGACTGACTTACCTTCAAGTGATATTAGAACCATTCCTACTCCAGAGCCAATCTGACATCTTGACCTATCAAAATACATTTTCTATACGAGATCATGATTGATCACCAAAATATTTTCATTAGGGAATAAGTCCAAACCAAGGAAGGATTGAGGTGAGGGAGTTTTTTCCAATTGATTGGCAACCACTTGACCATTTATAGATTTTTGAGTAACAAAATTTATGTCAAATTTAGAAAGTAACATTACCCACTTCACTAATCTCCTAGAAAGGTCATCACTAGAGAATAGATGTTTTAGAAGATCAATTTTCACAATGACATGTGTTTCAACATGAAGAAGATAGTGTCTTAACTTCTGCATTGCAAAGACAAGAGAAAGAAATTTCTTCTCCATGGAGGAATAATGAGTTTCATAATCAACCATGATGTGACTAATGTAGTAGAAAAATCTCTCTCCCAACATCATCATATTGAGTAAGCAAGCCTACAAAAGTGTATGGTGATGCAACAAGGTAAAGTAGAAAGGGTCTATCTTGCATAGTCGACATTAATATGGGAGGATTGGCCAAATAAATTTTTATTGATTTGAAAGCTTTTTGGCACTCTTTATCCCATATAAAGTGAACATCCTTTTTTAACAAACAAGTGAAAGGAAGGGTATGATTAGCTAATTGAGATATGAATTTGTGAATTGCCTAAATTTTCCCTTGTAAATTTTGCAACTCACTAATGTTCCTGGGTGGAGGCATGTTAACAATTGCATCAATCTAATTCATATTGACTTCAATTCCATGATGAGAGACTATGAATCCCAAAAAATTTCATTCCTGTATGATGAAGACACACATAAGAGGATTAATCTTCATCTTATAGAGTCAAATCCTTTCGAAGATAAGATAAATTTTCCATATGTGATCTTGACGAGTTATGGATTTCACCAAGATATCATCAATTTAGTCTTCTAGAATGTTATGAATGAAGTCTAGAAAGATTAAAGTCATTTCCTGTTGGTAAGTCTCTCATGCATTCTTTAACCCAAAGGGCATGACCACATAACAAAAGGTACCCCAAGGGGTAGTGAAGGTTGTCTTATATTGATATTCTGGGTTAATATAGATCTAATTATAACCCGAGAAGCCATCCATGAAGGATAACAAGGCATGGCCTACGGTCAAATCTACAATCATATCTATATTAGGTAATGAAAAATCATTCTTAAGAGAGGCATGATTAAGATCATGAATGTCAATGCATATGCGAATATGTCCATCAATTTTACTAACAACAACAATATTCAAGATCCAAGGTGAGTAGTCGATTGGACAGATAAAGCTTGCTTTGAACAACTTCTTTATCTCAGTCTTAACCAACAATGTGACCTTAAGATTAATCTTTCAAATTTTTTTCTT
Source organism: Sequoia sempervirens (assembly GCA_007258455.2). NCBI lineage: Eukaryota > Viridiplantae > Streptophyta > Pinopsida > Cupressales > Cupressaceae > Sequoia > Sequoia sempervirens. Next base: position 54,543 of record VDFB02131636.1, on the reverse strand, counting down.
GACCAACATGGCATTGGGACATAAGAAAATATTATGAACTACTATAGACTCATCAATATCAGGCATGTCCTCATATGACCAAGTGAAGACATCAAGATGAGAATGTAGAAGATCGAAGTGCTCCTTAGCTTCCTCGGAAGAAAGGAGCTTCCCAATCTCAACCACCTTTTAGAAGATTTAAGATCTATAAGAACTTCAATAGTATCCCATTTGAGGAGAGGAATACAGTCTTCAAAATCTAGTATTGGAACACCATTGTCAACATTAGCTAGAGGATCCTCCTCATCAATATTTAGGATAGATTCTTTGAAATATGCCTGTTTGCTCAAGAAATATGGGAATTGTCTCTTATAGTGAAAAAGAGGTAAAGAGGAGTAGGCACCTAAGAATTCCTTAAGTGCTTCATCCGAAGAGAAAACATCGAAGGGGGCTTGTTTTACATATGCCCCATCATCTATCAATTCATGATAGACCAAATTAAGAGGTCCAACTGAAATCTTGTTAACACTCCACCAAGGTTTTTGCTTAGATTGTTCAATAGAGCATCCCAAACCTAGATACCTCTTATGAGGCTTTGTATTAATAGAAAAAGTATCCCTTTTTCCTGCATTTGGAAATAATTAGCAAAAAATGAGACTAATGTTGCTCTAATTAAGTATTTAAATTTGTTGTACACATTCACATTGAGTCTAGAGCCTATTTTCATAAAATATACTTAATTGTTCCTTATTTGTGTTGTAAAGTGTTTTCTTACACTTTCACACTAATCTAGGGATTCATTAATTAATTGTGGTTAATTGAACTTAATTTTCCCTTTAATTCAAATTCAAGGCTTATTAATTGCATCTTTCAAGGATCTATTCTGACACCCATTAATGATATTACATAATATTTACATTGGAAAAATTGTTGTCCTAGAAAATAGTGCTAGGACCCATTAGCTACCTTAGGTGAATGGGTCCTCCTAACATAGGACACCCCTTTTGTGGAATATTTGAGATGGGTTTTTGATGTTAATTCACCTCCTCGAAGCAAGGTCCTAGGAAATTGTGCTAGGATACAATCACCCAAGGTGGCAAATGGGTCTTGCTTTGGACCCCCATTTTTTGAATTATTATGGTGGGATTTTAATTTTTTTTAATTCTAGATCCATTGCCAACTTGGATTATTTGAATTTTGGGGTTAATTTTTAGATTTAGTATAAATACAAGGTTAATTCACGTAGTTTCATCTAAGCTTTCAAGTATCCAAGTGTGTGCATGTGAATTCTAGCCTAAAGATGCAAAACAATGATGGAAATGTAAGCAAGAAGACATAAACAAAACAATCAAGATTGGCCTAGTTTAACCCAAACAAAATGAACAAGAAAATACCAATTTTACCTTGCTTGAGTTGTCTCCTTTGGTTGGCCCTTTCATTTATGATTTTTATGCATCTTCTTTGAAAAACTGGCTCTAAATGATGCTCTAAATGATGTGGATGCAATGAGGGATGCATTGGTGGTCATAGACAAGTGATTGGATGAAATATGGTGAATCTAAGATGTTGAAACAATGGAGGATGCTTGGTTGTGTGAAAATTGCCAAGTGTGTGCTTGAGAATTTTAGTGATTGAGTGGTGCCAAAATGAGGTTCATTCCACTACTTTTAGGGGAAGTTCCCCTAAATGAATGAATGGAAAAATTTGATTTAGGGATGTAAGATCAATGGCTAGGGTGAGTTGAGAACTCACAAGCCATCACAATTGGACATGTGGTGAGTGACATGGAAGAGAAGGGGTGATGTGGATATGACATGGAGAAGGGGAGTCTTGTATCATCTTCCCACATTATGTGATGATGTGACAATAGAAGAATTAAAAAATCTTCTAAAATCTCCCTTGATTTTGGAGACTTGATCTTGGGATTGAGAAGGAATTTTAAATTGGTCCTTTTTTCCTCCCAAGGTGTTGGAGAAATAAAGGAGAATTAAAAATTCCACCTAGGATGCATAGGGGGAATAAAAGGAAATTAAAATTCCTTAGAAGGTGGAGATGACTTCTCCAAATGAAGAAATAATTTAATGAAAGTTGACTAAGGACACATGTTGTAAAAGGCATGAGGATTGGGTTAGCCTAAATCAATGATTAAGGTTGTGCAAATGTAGGATTATATAGGCTAATGAAGGATTAAGGGCAAGTGGAAAATTATGGAGGATGTGACCCTAATGATGATTAGGGATGTGCACATCCTAATCATAGATTAATTAGATTAAGCTGGAGTAAAGAGGATTATGGAGGTTATTGACATGAGGAGGGAGAAGAAGATGAATTAAAAATTAATTTAATTCATTTGGACAAAATGACTATATTAAATAAATTAACCCTTTATTTAATTTAGAGAGGAATGAGGTAAGCTATTTGATTAATTAATTAAATACCTTAGAGGACATTAGGCTGGGATGAAATATTAACCAAATAATAAATCATTTAATTAATATGGCTTAAGGATGTGGGATAGAAGAAGGTAAGGGTGAATTTGACCATATGGGAGTGGTCAAATTTAGGTGTCTACATTTTGTCCCTCTTTGAAATACTGTTAGAATAAGAGTGTTTTGAAGAAAAATAAAACATAGAAAACTCAATAAAAAAAAGAATGTTAGATAATGCCCTAGTATCACAAGAAAATGGATAGGAAAGAAGAATGTAGAAATATGGTAGGGTATGCCCCCTAGAGAGGGTGGATGGGGAGGAAAAGATGCCCCAAGTGACTTATCGGTATGAAGAAATAGAAGGTACCACATGATAGAGCATGAAAAACCATGAAGAATGGCTATTAAATGGAGGAAAATGAACAAACAGGGTACAAATGGCAGCCCACAGAAGAAAAGGGGGAAATGAATTAATAAAGGGTTAATTAAAAGGTAAAAAAGTTACCCAAAAATTAAAAGGATAAATAGGGTTAAAAATGAAAATTATATATAGTAAATTAGAAAATTCACTATTCACCTAATTTTCATTTGTACACTTGTCATCATGTGATTGGATGAGAGAGAGAAAGAGAGTGATAGTGATTGTTAATAGGATGAGTGACATGGAGGTTGACGATGAGTTGATCCATCGAGGAGACGAGGTGCGTTCCTTCTACTATAAGTGATTGGTAGCCCACCAGGTAGGCTTTGGATTCCTACTTCATAATTTCAATTCAATTTTATGTACATGATTTAATTTTTGAGTGGGGTAGCTAGGTGATATGAATTCACCATGGGAGGGAAGATTCGCCCTTCTAATATAGAGCATTTTCCCATCCGACAAATTAGCGAGGGAATGGGTGAACATGTATACCACAAAGGTAGATACTCTATGAGAGGGGTGATTGCGAAATCACCTCTCTTAGGAAAGGAAAAAATTGCACAATGTAGGGGTGAAAGAAGAATAGGATAGGTGGTTGCGTGACAGCCAAATAGGGAAAAGGGCGAATGCGAATTCACCCAAAAGGAGAACAAGCAAATGTTAATCTACCCAAAATGAGAATAGGAAGATGTGAATCCACCCCTTGGGAAATTGGAAAATGTAAATTCACCCTTGGGAATAAAAAATATAGGGGTGAGTGCACTCGCCCATAGGGAGAAAGGGTGAACACAAGTTTTCCTCTAGGGAGAAAAAGGGCGAATCCACACCCATACAAGAAACGGGTAGGTGTGCTTGTACAATAGGTGAACCCACGAAAGGAAACCATAGGGGAAAATGAAAATGTTGGATAGATGAATGCACCAGAAAAGGGAATGGGTGAACCCACCTTACACAGAGGTGAACTTTCCAAACTGGGGTAGGGATGAAAAAGAAAGAAAATAGTGATAAAGAGTTAGAAAATCTGATAGAATGTTTAGCATGGATGTAGAGTTTTGAGACTTTGAGGATGTGCGAGAGGCACTCAACCGTGCTCAAGGTGACTCTAGAGAGGATGACCCCATTGGATCACTTGGCACTAGATTAGGATGGATTACTACATATGTTGGGATAACCCAACATTAGAGCACACCAACCTTTACTAACAACATTGATGGAGCAATGGAGCTCAAAGACATCCACATTCCATCTCCCGATGGGGGACATGACAGTGACTTTGGAGGACATCTAGTGGATCTTGAGGTTTCTAATTCATGGACATTTGATTAGTGTAACACACAGTCGATCAGTTGATAGGAGTCTACGGGTGGTGTTTGGACCTATTGACCTTCCCATCCAAGGGAAGGAGTTAGATATTGATGCGTGCTTTGCAATGGTGAAAGCACAAATACCTTTATATCTGTTTGGACTCATCAACGAGATCCTCCTTCCTAATAGGAGTGGATGCTTTGTCAGCCTCAAGATGATTGAGGTGGTTAGAGATATAGTGGAGAGGAGAGATCGTTGCTTCACATGGGGGCATGTGCATTGGCCCAACTTTTTTGAGATATTCATGTGGTATGTTACAGGTAAGCATTGAGTATTACACATGTCACACTACTCAAAGTATGGGCCTGAGAGCATATTTGTGTGGCATAGCTAGATATATTTATTGTTGGAGCTCAGGATAAGACACTGCCAAAGGCATATTGGTTGGCGTTAAAGTATGGAGGAGTGGCGGCGGAGGATTGACGGGTTGTGATGGCACTTTCAAATTTTGCAAAATCTAAAGTGTTCATATTACAAACCTAAGAATTTTTACCTAAAACTCTTTGTTACATTTGTTTTAGGGTTCTTATGTGAGGTTTGGAGTTTTGTTCATTTTAGTTGCTTAGCGTTCTATTCTATTGCTAACTGTGTATTGCCTACTGTCAATCACACAAAATTTTCATGTTTATTAATGTCATCATGTGACTGGCCCTTCTCATGTCATCCTAGAGGAGTTCCCCTTTTTATAACAACTTAAGTGCACATGTTCAAAAAATATCCACTTAAGTCCCAATGGCCCTCATAACTTTATCGCTTACTGTTGATTTATTCTTAGGTCCACACCTTGAATTAGCAACGAGCGATAGAATGATGTTTTCCTTTGACATCGCTCATCGCTAATGGGTTTTGAGCCTTCAAATTTGTTATAGTGATGAGTGATGCTAATGGATTTGTGTTCTTGTCACCCATCACAGATGGTTAGGAAAAGATAAACTTGAATTAGAAATGAGCGATATGAAGTGATTTCCTTCATATCGCGTGATCACAGATATATTTTAAATGTAATTTTCACCTTAGTGATACATGATGAGCCTTATAAATGTTGTAAATCTTCTCATCGCTAATTTCTTGCAAAATATATGAGGAGAATTAGTGATGAACAAAGGCCTTATGTTATATCGCTCATCGATCATCGCAGATTCATTTCAGAACTTGAGTTCTGAATTAGCGATAAGTGACGGGTGTCATCTAAAGGGTTTTTCTCTCACTAATTTGATATGATCCTACAAGCGATGTATTTTGTACCATTTACTTTGTGCAGGTTGTACGTGTCTAAAATCTAGTGCATCCACAACATCTCTCATCGCCAATAGGATCCTAGGCACATAGTTTGAATCAATGATGCGCGATGAAGGGATGAATGTGACCAAAGGTCAGAGCACTAGACCAGGGGCTAAGGATCATCGCAAGGATGTTTACATCATTGTTAGATCTTGGTGAGGAGGAAGTAAAATAGTGACAAGTAATGACCATTAATGATAAGGGAAACATGTCAAGATATTGGGGATTCTGCATAAAGCAAAAAGGAAAGTAGTGAAAGGATTGGACAACCGTTGATAAAGTTTTAAAATTGGATGATCCAATGGACTAAAAATCATCACATGAATAGCTTCGTAGCTAATTGCACCTTGAAATTTGGGGAATATTGGTAATGAAGTGATGAAGTGTATAAAGAAAGTTTCTCTTTAAGAAAAATTGGTCCTATGTACTTCACCGATATTAATGAAAAGCATGGATTAGGTTGGCAATACATGCTAATTGTTAGATCACATATGATTAATCAAGGTTAGAGATAGACATGGTAGCATTTGAGATAGCATTGTTTTTTTCAAGGAGCAAGTTGATAATGGTTGAAAAACGATGCTCATGGACACCTTAGATGAAATTTCCATTGCTTTAAGATGAACGGCCTAGATTTAGATCCAAACTGATAAGTTACCAATTTTCTCATGCAAGGAGTTTTGAATCATTAATTCTCCATGCTCGAATTTTCTAGTTAATGTAGGTTGATCACTGTTTATTCACACTATCTTTTTAGTCTATCGTATTTGTGAGGAAAAGTGTGAAGTAGGGTAAAAGGTTACTAGTCTATCTTAAGTTGAATTTTCTCATCCTAAGTAAGGTGGTATGAAATTTGGTTCTCTAGTCTATTTAGGAATTTTTTTGATTGAACTAGTTGTAATTATTTGGGTTGGGGTGACTCTCCTATGGTTTTTGAGTCAAAAATACTTTTAATTATCACTCTGCTAGTTTTAAAGAAATTGGGGAAAGCTGATGCAACAATTCTGCCTATTAGGAGGTCTAGCTAGCTAAGTGTGTTTGAGTGTCATGAAGACATAGTTGAGTAGTAATCCATGGCTTCTCCTGAGATTTCAAAGCGTAAAAGGAGGGCTAGAGGCCATAAGAAGAAATCAATTGTGCAAAGTACTTACTGCTTGAGGAATAGGACCCTTCCAGGAGAAGTGATCGAGTGCAAAGGAAAGGAACTGGCACTACTAGTGAAGAAGGCCAAGAAAAAGGAGAAGAGCCACATATGGCCAGTACCTTCATTCTCTAGTGCCATATGGGAGCTTTGATGATGATGTACTGGTAATCCCTCCAATTGTATCAAGGACAAGGAGCGGTTGAGCATTTTCGGATGTCGACGACTTTGAATAGGGTAATTTCTTATTTTAGTTTTTGATGACACCATGGTATTTGTATAGGAGGTATTTGTTTTCATGCGTCCATGGTTTGTATTTTTCTTTCCCATGCTGATGTGGAAGTCCTCTGAAAGATATGAATGGAGTCTTTTTTGTTTCAAACAATGAATGTTGTGACAACGACCACTAATATCCTGCACATGTTCTTTTCCTTTTGTCCTCCCTTGTTCTGAAATGATTACGTATGAAACCACCTGGGGAGTTGTTCGAGGAGTTAGTTAGAATTAGGTTTTTGAAATGAACTCAAATGAAAGTGAAATTGTAATTCAGGTAGCTCCTTGTTGCTCCCTTGTTTATCTAAAAGGGATTTCATGGCCGAAAGTAGGGGGTTCAGAATTTTGAGTCTAGACATGGTCACAGTAAATGCTCTAAAAATATAATAGAATGTAAATGGATACTCTAGTAGATATATCAGAAGCAATTTTAAGATGAAATTTATACTGTATACAAATCTTAAATATGGTTTTACAAAGAAATATCATAAATGAAGAATTTCAGTCTCAAAATGTTGCTCTCCTATGTGTTTTCTTTCAAGTTATGAATGAAGTTGTTAATGACAATATCATTTGTATTTTTGTCAGTTGCACATAAATGTATGAATTTGTTTTATGCTCCAGTTCAATGAATTGATTAAATGCTAAAATGAGCTCATTAGTTTGTAAGAAAAGGATATAGGATTCGATAAGGAAGTGATGTTTTGCAGACATAGTGAGTTGAATGTTACAAAGTAACATTCTAATGGTCCATTAATTTTTGAAATTCAATCAAAATTGTATTACTGATTGATTACCAGTTGTAACTCTTTTCTCCCTTAGATAAAGCACTGATTGTTTTATTAGTTTATCTTGTAGTCATTCAAGCTAGTATTGAATTGGACCTAGGATTCAAGATGAAGAATGATCACAAAATACTTTAAACTAAATTTTCCCAACTCTAAGTATGAAAACACACTCCTTGAAATAAGTAACACTCCTATCTGAGGTTTATCAAGCCTTTAATAAGGTGATTTTCATGAAATAGTGCATCTGTGCAAAGAAATACTCTTGACCAAACGTGAGATATTATGAGTATGCATGGGATTACCCTCCCTGGGTCTCATAGAGCTTGAAGAGAAGAAGTGACGTACTAATTAATTTACTTAGGTGTTGGAAAATCCTCAACCTAGCTGATAATTGGCTTGTGGCAAGCTCATAGGTTAGGATTGAGATTAATTTTGGTTCTAGAAAATAACCAATAGGTTGGTAGATGGGGATATCACCCGGAGGCCCTATATGGGATGGAGATTTTAGGGATGGCAGGAGGACAACAAGCGATGAAGGGGATTCTTGTATTCATAATGTTATTTGATAGGGCGAGACCAATTTATTATTGAGCTGTACAAGCTAGATAGAGTCACCCGTCAATACCAGATTCAACAAGACATCCCTACGGGACCCCAGACATTCAGATGGATTAGCAGGGAGTCCAAGGCCATATAGGGAGAGTAGATTATGACTGAGTACATGCATTAAATGTGGGATAATCTCGCCATTACTATATTTCCATGGAGGGGAGGAATAGACGATGCAGGTACGGTGATGAGATACATAGCATGGTGGTTTCCAAAAAGGCTTGGGAGGATTACCAAAGTGCATCTGATTGTAGGTGCATTGGGGTTTGATTATGTAGACACGTAAAATATACCGATTGACATCGTGCATTTGATCCTGACTTACTAACATCATTTCTTCCCGAATCATCCCTCGGTCTAACCATTTAATCAAATTCCCTTATCTAATTAAATTCATCAATATTCCACTATTGATTAAATAAATCATTTTATCTAATCAAGTCATCTCTTTTGTTAATTAAATCAATCTATCTGATCTAATTATCCCTATTTGATTTAATCTAACACCATCTCTTTTAATTAAATAAATCAAAATCCTTATTTAATTAGCCTCTTATCATATTCCCCTCTTATTTGATTTAAATAAACCCATAAATCTAAGTCAAATAAGTCACATCATCAAATCTCTTGTTAAATTAATTAACCCTTGATTAATTTAATCTCATATCATGTCACATCCTCTAGATAATGCAAGTTGCACATGAAAATAGATTTAATTCATTTATTAAATCTCTATTTTCCTCACAAGGAATCTTTTGGAATATTCTCTCAATTTGAATTCAAAAATTCCAAGTCAACATGTACATCCAACAAGGCATTTAAAATCTCTTACATGTCCTTTTCCTTGAGCCAAGTAGCATTTATTACATTTTCCCTTCCCTCTTGCATGTCATTTCAACAAATTTGAATTTCAAATATTTGCATTTATTGGCACAAACCCCAAATATTGCACATCCATCATCCATTCATAGCTTGACAACTGGCATCATATCATTGGATGAATGTTAGTCCCACATTGCTCAAATTTGGGCATCCATCCATCTTGAAATCCTATAAATAAAGGGCTCATACCCTCATTTGATCATCCAAAAACATTGCAAAGTTATTATGCTAAAATATTTAGCCATTACCATCCATCATTGAATTCTTAGCTAGGCTTTTTGCAGATTTGGCTTGGAGTTCTCATCTTTCATCAAAGTGGATCAATATCATCTTCAACATATCAAGATTTCATCATAGAAATTGGGAAAGGGCCAATTTTCACATCAAATTGGCACCAATTCCCCCATGAGATCATGAGTGTGCACATCAAATTAGGATTTAATCTTTGTTTTATCTATTTCATTGTGTTCTTTGTTATTTTCATTCCTAGTTTGAGGTTATAAATGGATTTCATGGGGAATCCTTGTTTTAGCTTACAATTCCTTGTTTAACTTGTTTACTCATGTTGTTTTGCAGGTACTAGGAGAAGGGTTCACACATTTGGCACTAGAAGGAGGGCTTGATATCATTATTTCTAACCTTTGCTTGAAATTTCTGCATTTTTCTTCACACAAGAAATTCCAATGCAGTCTTGTCAACGTCGCTGTTTTGGCACCGCGGGCTTGTCAGTGTCGCTATTTTGGCATTGCGGGCTCGTCCACGTCACTATATGGCACCGCTTGAAACACAAACTGCACCGATGGACTCGTCCCGCCAAGATTTTTGAATTTTAAACTCTGCCACTAGAATCGCCGACCTGTAGAAAATTTTAAAAAATATTAAACAGCAATGTTGGACACAAACTGTGATGCTGGGCAAAAATTGAGACGCAATTGAGCTCTCTGTCCCAACACAGAGTGTTGTTGACTGGTAAGCGGCAATGTAAGAGCACCGCTCAGAAGCCAAACTATGACACCATCACGAGTTGCGACGCTGGGAGATAGTAAAAGGGAGAATTTAATTTTTTAGCACGTGTTTCTTATTTATGATTAATTTATCTTCTATTTCCTTCCTTTTAATTTCTATATTTTTCCAAAATCTGATCTATTTTTCTTATTTGTAGGTTGGAAATCAAAATTGAAGAAAGAACGAGCATGAGGGTTGTGTCTTATGAAATCAAAGTGTTTTTAAACACTCTAGTATTTGTTTAACACTATTTTGAGAATTTTTTATCTTTTCATTCTCAGAACACTAATTTTCATTTGGGCTTAAAAAGAACCTTTCCATTTCTTGCAAAGGGCTAAAATGAACAATAGGATCAACCACTTACTAGATTTTGTTTCTTGGATTAACAAATTGAACAAAATGTCTTTCACTTGTGATTTGGTGCTCTAAAACGAACTCACATTTTTCTTTGTGGATCTAAAAAGAACAAGTGTAGCTTTGTTTTTTGTGAGAGCTTACTTAAACTAAAGCCACTGAAAAGGGGCGTATGCACTTCTCTCATGCTTTATAGCAATCTTGAGAATCAAAAGGCCTTTTCAATGACTTTAGGGTAAGACAAAGCAATCACCTCCACACTTCGATTTGGGCTTAAAAATTGAACAACATATTATGTTAGTGTGAGTGGGGGCTTTGTTGCGTACATTCTCTCTCCTTGTTGCCAACAAGGATTGATCGAGTTATGAATATTGTTCTTCATTCACTTTTGTTTATCCTAGAGGGCCTGCCTTGGTGAAAAAGTACTCACCCAAGGGAATGACTCAACCGGTAACACTCTAAAGCCAAGAGTATTTCCAACCAGGATATAAATGTGGATATTGGAAGAAACGCCAATATCACGTGGTTGATTCCGACAAGATGGATCTGAAAGGGGACTCTTGTCATATGGTTCAATCTCAACGAATGGAAAGTCCTTAATAAAACCCATGTGCTAGTATTTTCCAAAATCCTTTAATCTATTTGTTGGTGCAAGAACGGCCGTTCTGAAGCCACCCCACACTTTTACGGTCTTCTAGTAGAAATGGAAAACATTCCATGGGAGTTTCATGGGTGTTGATGCTTGGCTTCCCCGTATAAGTGAGTGTCGTGGAGGGGAGCCAGTGGGGTCAAGCATCTAACCATTTGCTAGAGATAAGCGTAGCTAGACTTGTCCAAGTGGGAATCCAACAAATATTGTCTTACACATCCATAGGATTGTACTTATTCTTGGGTTACAAAATGCATTGCTTGATTGAAAACATCTCAAAAACAAACACTTAACATCATCCAAATTTCAAACCCTTTTGAGGACAAATACAATTGACTCAATCCATATGTTATTGCTTTCCCTTGGGATTCACATCCTTAGAGGTTTCTAAACATTGGATTATATCTCAATTTGTCTTCTTAAGTAAACAATAGGAAACCCTTGCCTTAAGTTCATTGAATTTCCACATAACATATCTTGTGGGGTTTGAAGAAATTAAGACATTGGACATCTTAGTTTGAAAACCTAATTGAAGAAAGTGTTTTTGGTAAAATAAATTCATTAAGCAAAGCTAAGCAAAATGAACTTTCATATGTGTTGAAGACTCATAATCCCAAAGCTAAAATCATTGGTTGGAAATCTGAAAATGAATGTTCAAATGAAATCATTTCTTGGTTACAAAGGTCTTTAATAAGTATTTGCATGCTCTTCAATACCTAGTTCTAGGCAAACAAAGTGTACCTTTTTAGGTTCACCTTAGGATCAAAACATATCAAAATATTTTTCATCCATCGTCCAAAATATCAAAACAACATCATCTCACAATCACCTTTTGGAAAATCTTGAAATCATCCTAAATGCTAGGCTTTGTGGCAAAATAAAAATCACCAAAATCATTGAGACTAAATCCTTGAAAACATTATCAAAATCACCTTTGGCTAGGTATGTGTAGATGCATCCTTTTTCATATGCTTAGCCAAAGCTATTAAAATCATCTTGTCTAGCTTAGTGTATGTAGATGAATCCTTCTTCATATACTTAGTGAAACAATCATCTTGTTTGAATAGGTGTGGGTAGATGCATCCTTCTCCTCACACATATTCAAATCATCATCCTTTGAACAAAGCTATCCCTTAGATCATCATCTAACATCTTAGGGTCTTTTTATTCAAAATAAAAATCAAAATCAAAGGACAAAATATCAAATCCAAAAACAAATCAAAATCAAAATCTGCAAGTCCAAGAAGCCTAGTATCTCATTCAAGATTTATCAAAAGCAAAAACATCCATATCATCCATCCCTAACATCATCATATTATCACCTTTGATCCTCAAGGCATCCTAAAACTTTCTACTTTGGGGCATAAAATAACGATAGATCCAAGGAATCAAGAGATTCATCTCCCCTATTCTCGAAGATTGATCCTTGTTTTATGGTTCTAACTAGATATCAATACAAGAAGAGTATGGAAGCCAACAAAGAAACACCTGCTTCAAGTGATCTTAGCCAAAGAAACACAGAAATGAATCCCGCCGAATCAAGTAATCTGTTGACCCTCTCATCATCACAAAATCTGCAAGAAGAAAACCAAGGAGAGGACCTTACCTTTGGAATTTCTCATGAAGAAATGAGTGAAATGCTTCAAAATCTGGAGAATCATAAAATCATCAACATCATGATGAGACTCATCCCTTTGTTATACATGCGTGAACTTGCAAAACAAGGGGACAAGTTGCCTTCGGATTTTGATGTGAGTACCATAGTAGAGGCATATTTTCTACCAATTTCATCCACCATCCCCATTTCATCTACACCCCCATCTCAAAACATCACACAAAACATTCTGCAAATCACAACATCATTTTCTCCAACCCAACCCAATGTTAATAAGGGAAGTGCATTTCTCAATGCACTTCAAACACACCCCCTTGTTAATAATCAAAATTTGGATGCAAACACCACCTTGGAACAAATCATACCCCAAAACCCATTACACAAAAATGTTCCTCTCACATTTCATCATGATCCATCATCATCATTTTTTCATGCAACACCTCAAACACCTCTTCTCACAAATTCACAAGAAGAGGGAGATATGTTCGGACTAGGGGGCATATTTGACACCACGACATTCTCGCAACAACTCACACCCATTACATTTCTACCTTTCCCACCATTTCCATTATCATCCACACCACTCCTTCGTTTAGGGCTTCCTCCCCTACCAAGTATCAATCAAACTTATATCCCAACCATCAATCAAAGCATTGCACTAAACACTAAAAAAAAATCATTGATATCGCAACAACAAATGACAAACACACAAGCAATGGAAACATCACCAAACACCCCCTTAGCATCACAAAGCATGGTCTCTCAAGGACCAATCACATCAACAACACCATCCATCATGCAAAACATCAACACCACCTTCACGAACACTATTCCAAATCCACCACCACCTCCACCACCACCAACTTTCACCACATCAATCCAATACAACACGGCATTGCAAGCTACTTTCCAAAGAGGATACCAAAAAGTTTAGAAACAAAAAGATGAAAAACTAGTCACTCAACAAGTTGCTCAAGTTGTACAAGCCACCCAAGCAGCCCAAGCTGCCTTACAAGTGCAACAAGTTGAAGCATTATTACAACAACAACAAGCCACTCAAGCTACACAAGTCACACAAGCATTACAAGCACAAAGGGCCGCTCAAGCAAAACTTTTATTGCAACAACAAGCAGCACAAGCACAGGCAGCACAAGCACAAACAACACAAGTGCAAGCTCAAGCGCAAGCCCAATATCAAGCACAACAAGCTCAATATCAAGCACAACTTCTTACACAAAGACAAGCAGCACAAATTCAAGCATAACAATGAGCATTAAAGCAATACCCAGAGCAATAAGAAGCAGTAGAATTGGTAGCCCAACAACAAGAATTGTTGGAACAATAGCAAGCCCAACAACAAGTGTTGTTGGAATAGCAACAAGTGCAACAACAAGCACAAATCCTAGCACAACAACAGTAAGATCAACAACAAGCATTATTCATACAAAAGAAATTAGAAGCCTACTTTGTCTACCAGAACATATAGATACCATCAAACAATGCACCGACCAATCCACTCATCCAACCCATTATTCAAACACCCTAAAACACTTTCATCCCACTCCCTGATCCACAAAGTGATGTGACGACACAACTCAGGTTGCTCTCGCAATAAGTGCTCGACCTTCAATTAGGACGAACAACAAAAATATCAAGCAACTTGTGTCCCTATCCATTTGATAGGAGCCTAGAGATGAAACCATTCCCTAAGGGATTTGAAATCCCCAAATTTGAAAAATATCGAGGGATGGGAAACCCTGAAGATTACATCAAGGAATTCTAGGTTCATTGCATGGAGGTCGCATATGACGATACTTATCTAATGCGACTATTTCCTAGGAGCTTGGCAGGCCCTGCTATAGAATGGCTCTCTCGCTTACCTTCAGGAATTAGAACATTCCAAGAAATTAGGGATGGATTCATTAAAAATTATGCATGCAACATTGCAATGGATGTTAGTCTCGAAGAACTCTCTGCTCTGAAACAAGGAAAGAATGAATCTTTCGCTTCATTCCTTCAATGATGGTGATCCAAGGCCAATTGGAGCAAGTGGACCATGCTAGAAGAACAACAAGTTTGCACCATCATAGCCAACCTTGAAGGCCACTTGGCATTTCATGTCAAGGTTCAGGGAATCACCACATATGAGCAATTGATCTCCAAAGCGCTCAGCATCGAAAGAGCCCTTGTGACTCAACTCGTGGAATCAACATCATATCATGAACAACAAAACAACCGCCCATCATCCAATTACAATGATAAACCTCACACATTGGCAAGGAACAAGAACATTACTAATGATGGTATTGTTGATGCCAAGGTGGTCATTAGTGGTCCTCACCAAAATACACCCACACCACAAATCCAAAATCAACACCAAAACACTCATCACACAACATACCAACCCAACAATAATCCAACCATCAATAATCTTAATGACCAAAGGGGACCACCCCAACGCAAAAGTTATCCCAAACAAAAATATGCTATTTTGGGGTAACCACTGAAGGACATAATGAAAAAGTTGATTGATGAAAAACTCATCAAGCCTCCTACATTCGAGAATTACCAAGAACCCAATGTCAAACCCCCTTGGTATAACAAAAATCAACTTTGCAAATTTCATAAAATCAAAATTCATACCACAAACAATTGCATGAGACTCAAAAACATCATCCAAGATCTCATTGATAAGAAAATCGTAAACGTGGAACAACCTACCAGAAATCATGATCTTAAAATCTACACAAATCTGATGTTGAATCATGGCAACAAAGGGAACATAAATGATAAAGGGAAGGGAAATGTAAATCATGTGTATGAAATAGTTGTTGCCTCCTTAAATGAAGACTGCATGTTCATCACCATCAAGGGCGCCCATGCCGAAGATTGTGGAGTTACCACAAGAGGCGGCAAAGTCACTATTGCAAGATCGTCCCAACCAAATAGAGTCCCTTCATCTAGATCTGTTCCTAATGGCTACAATGTCTTAGACTAGCTTAAGAGAATACCAGCACACATCTACATCATGGAGTTGTTAAAAATCTCATCAATGCATAAAAATATCCTCGAAGAAGCATTAGCCTCATCCACTATCCCCATAGATCTCGATACAGAGCAATTCCAAGCTATGGTCAGAAATATCATAATGCCTAATCTCCTTACATTCTCTGACCAATATTTCCCTACCCAACCATCTCACAACTATGCACTTCACTTAGAAGCCATTGTACAAAAGAGAAAAATCAAAAGGGTCATGGTGGATGGAGGTGCAAGCTTAAACATATGTTCCCTAAGCCTCATCAAGCAGTTGAAAATATCAGAAGATTCCATGGAAAAATGAAAGGGCATCATGATAAGAGCATATGACAATCAAGAAAGAGTGTCTTGGGGCATGATTAAACTCCCTATTCAAGTAGGGCCAGTGCTCATGGAAACCACCTGTTAGGTCTTGGACCTGGACTTACAATATAATATCCTCTTGCGATGCCCATGGATCCATGCGATGAAAGCCGTAGCATCAACCTTCCACCAATGTGTGAAATTTACACATAATGGACAAGAGGTTATTGTACATGGAGATCCTGAACCGTTTTCATATTGCAAAAATCTTGAGGCAAAGTATTACAAAATCCCCCAAGTGCCACATAATGATGAGGTCCCATGCACACCATACATCGACCCCACCACTCTCATGTCCACTTCTGCGACAGAGAAACATGCCATCCCCCATCCCCACCATCTTCGATATCAAGCTCATCATCCAAGAGGACGGTTGTAGAAGCTACAAACTCCCTAACAATGCTTTCGTGATAGGAGAGTTACCACAATCTCCTAGATCACATGGACGTCCACAAGATAATCAAGCTTCCACATCACAAACCTATCCTAAATTCACAAGATGGGCAGACCTTGGCCATGAGGTTATTGAAGCAGATCCATCTCACATGTTGTATCAAGATGAAAGACTGGCAGCTAATTTACCAATGGATGAAACAAGCAAGGGCTTACAAATGATGCTTACAATGGGCTACGACAGAAATCAAAGACTAGTACAAAATGACAATGGGCTCATAATACCTATCATGCCAGAGATGCGACCCATAACAAATCTTGGTCTTGGATGTACCCCTCCGAGAATAACCATATGTGGCCAAAGTCCTTCGGTTAGAATAGTTAATATTTCTCCTAAGCCAATACTAGTACAAGTACACTCACCAATATTGATAGGTAGAGACACACATAACATTATAACTGTGCCCTATATTAGTAGCGATAACGAGGATACCATGAACAATCTACCTAGGTTATTTGAGGACACCACCTTGTGTATGATTAGCACCATCTCCTTTAAACTAGACCAACAAAATCATGAGATCCGTTTAGTGTATCCCCAACTGATCGACTATGACCAACGAGGACCACCAATTCTTGATACATTCGAAAACAATGAGGCACTCTTAGAATTCATGGGATTGAGGGATAACGTTCCAGATGGGGATCACAAGGTAGGGTTTATAATGGATTTGGACACACATTCCTATTACGGGGAAACAATTGAATCCTTGAGTCGTAAAAGTGAGAAACTAAGAATCATATCCAAGTCCTTGAGTGAAAACCACATTGTGGCACTCTCTGACAAGACAAAAGTAAAAAGAAAGGACGTATCCAACAGTGAAAACCTCCCTGAGGTGCCCAAGGATGAAGGATTCAATCTTCCTTTAAGAGCTATTCATCAAGAGAAGTCAGCAGTATTGGCCAAAAAATGCAATCCTGTCAACCTAGGAATAGAGGAGACCCCGCATATCACATTCTATATGGAATCACTATTATCAAAAGAGCAAGAACTCCTAGTAGCATTCCTAAAGGAAAGACAAATAAACTTTGCATGGAGTTATGCTGACATGCCAAGACTTGATCTAGAGACTGTAGTTAATCATTTAGTAGTGTATCCAGAAGCAAATCCGGTCAAACAAAAAATTTGAAAAATGCATCCTCAAATAGCCTTATTGGTCAAAATGGAGCTCAAAAAGTTGTTAGATGCAGGATTTATCCAACCATTTGATTATCCAGAATGGGTCTCAAATTTGGTACCTGTTTCAAAACCTGACGGAGCCATCAAAATCTATACGGACTTCAGAGATTTGAATAAAGCATGTCCCAAGGATGATTTCCCTCTTCCCAACATCGACATGATAGTAGACATGACAACAGGGCATGAGATACTATCACTAATGGATGGATTTTCAGGATACAACCAGATCATGATTGCAAAAGAAGATCAACATAAGATGGCTTTCACTTTTCCATGGGGGACCTACTACTGGAACATGATGCCATTCAACCTAAAGAATGCAGGAGCAACCTATCAAAGGGACATGACATTAATATTCCATGACATGATTCATAAAATAGTCGAGGACTATGTCAATGACATCCTAGCCAAATCCAGAAAGAGACAAGATCATATAGCAACCCTAAGCGCTATCTTTGATAGACTGGAGGAATACAAAGTCAGACTAAATCCCAAGAAGTGTGTCTTCAGCGTACAATCAGGTATATTGCTAGGATACATAGTCTCCATGAGGGGTATCGAGGTAGATCTGGCAAAAGTGAAAGCAATCCTTGAGATGGAAGCACCAAAGACATTAAAACAATTGAGAGGCCTCCAAGGCTGACTTCAATCCATTCGACGGTTCATAACACAATGGGCAGACAAGCATAACCCATACTCTCACCTACTCCACAAGGGAGTGGCATACAAATGGGATACAAAGTGCAAAGAAGCATTTAACAAAATCAAGGAATATCTACTAACACCACTAGTTTTAATGCCACCCATCCCAAGAAAGCCATTGATCTTATATGTGTCAGCAACAATAGCATCCCTTGGAGCTCTCCTAGCTCAGTATGATGAAAACAGAATGGAGAGGGCCATCTACTACATTAGCAGGACAATGGTTGGTCATGACCTAAATTACTCATTCATCAAGAAAGCTTGCCTCACAATAGTGTTTGCATCCCAAAAATTCAGACATTACATGTTGGCACACAAGATAAAGCTCATTATGAAAATTGATCCCCTCAAGTATCTCCTATCAAAGGCAATGCTCACAAGAAGAATGGAAAAATGGGTAATGATATTATCAGAGTATGACATCGAGTATATAGAGTGGAAAGCCATTAAGGGAAAAGTTATTGCAGATCAACTAGCAGAAGCACCCATTTATTCTGAGAACCCTCTTTTCTTAGAATTCCCAGATGAATCCATTTTTAACCTCAATGTGACTGACCATTGGAAACTATACTTCAATGGTTCATACACACAACATGGATTAGGAGCTGGTATCTTCTTCATCACCCCACAAGGGGATTGCATACTAAATTCATACAAATTGGCATTTCCTTGCACCAACAACATAGCAAAATACGGGGCTTTGACTATAGGCCTCAGGATAGCGGTGCAATGGAACATCATATCTCTCAAGGTGTATGGAGACTCTCAGTTGATCATAAATTAGGTCAAAAATGAATATCAGACTAAGGATGATAAGCTCACTTCATACAAGAAATTGGTGGAGACTCTAAAGGAATCCTTCATTGACATAACATTTGAGCAGATTCCAAGAACCAACAATAGAGCAGCAGACACCATGGCTACAATTGGGTCCCTATTAGACATCCATCATAACGTGCTAAAATATGAATTTTTGATTGAGCAGCTTCTCGTTCCCACATTCAAGGTACCAGAATCGGAATATGTGTGTGAAATCATTGGTCCTAGAAATCCTTGGTATCATGACATCTATACATATCTTCAAATAGGAGTCATACCAGCTAACCTACCATCAAGCCTAAAATGAACCTTTGTTAAAAAGGCATATAGATTTGTGATCCTAGGTGATACCCTATACTGTAGAAGCATAGAAGGTACCTTACTACGCTGCCTAAATGTTGAGGAGGCATTAACCACTCTAACTGAGGTTCACAATGGCATTTGTGGTTCACACTCGAGTGGAATGACCATCACCAAGAAACTACTGAGGATGGGGTATTATTGGCCCACAATGGAAAGAGAAGCACACGATCATGCTAAAAAGTGTTTACAATGACAGCAACATGGGGACCTCATCCATGCTCCAGCTCAAGAGCTTCACCCCATCATCACACCATGGCCCTTTTCGTAGTGGGACCTCGATCTCATTGGAAAATAACACCCACCTCATCCAATGGCCACAAATTCATCATAACTGCAACTGAGTACTTCACAAAGTGGGTGGAAGCCATACCCATGACGTATATCACTAGGAAGCAGATCTCAAAATTCATCCTGAACTATCTCATCTATCGATACGGTGTCCCACAAGCCATTATCTCAGATAATGTGACACCATTCAAGAACTAGGAGGTTCGTGACTTGTGCAAAAAATTCAAAATCTAGTATCGCTTCTCCACCCCATATTATCCCCAGAGCAATGGCCAAGTAGAAGCCATGAACAAAACCATCCTCAAAATCCTCAAGAAAATAGTCAATGATGCAGGTCGTGACTAGCATCTGCAGCTTAATCCGGCCCTCTGGGCTTATCGAACCAGCATCCACACACCCACTGGTGCCACCCCCTTCCCCTTGGTCTACGAATCAAAAGCAGCCCATTGAGATCAAGCTCCAATCCCTCAAGATATCACTACAAAACCTCATCACGGATGAAGAGTACTGGGTATCAAGATTAAACAAGCTAGAGCTACTGGATGAGAGATGCATAGATGCTTTAAATCATTTGCAAGTCTATCAAAATAGACTCAAACGAAGCTACAACAAGAAAATCAGAAGTAGGACTTTCCAAGTCAAAGAACTGGTCTTAAAAGAAAATCAGAAGAATGTCCCGAACCCAAGTAGCAAAGGCAAGTTATAAATCAGGGGCATATCAACTATCAACACCCGAAGGGGAACCTCTGCAGGATCCAATGAATAGCTCCCATCTCAAAAAAATTTATACCTAAATCTTTCAAGGTATAGAACCAAAAAATCCAAAAAAATCAGAAAATGTCCTGAAAAAATGGTTACTTAGATGAAAACCTAGCAAACAAGCATCTTGGTGACAACAAAAAATCAAAAAAGTAAAAAATCCAAAAAAAAAATCAGAAAAAGGATAAAAAAAATTGTCCTCTGTGAAAACCCCTGCAGTGGCACTTTGGGCAAGTACCTTGGTGAAAACCTGGCAAACAGGTGCCTTGCGTAAATAAGCACTTTCCATCCACCAGGATCTTTGTGGCTTGTTCAAAATCATCCCTCCATTTTTCTTCCATCATCCATCGCATTCAAGTATCCATCCATCACTCATCCACTCACATCCGCACCATAGCTTGGTCCTGTTTTCGTATCATGATCCCTCCTAGTACTACTCAACCCATCCTCAAGGTCAATTTTTCCTACCTTTATCAGAGTAGTCTATTGTATCATGCTGGGGGCATGTTATCATCAGATCAGATTCATGTATATTCTTAAAGTCCTCAAATCAGAAAATCCAAAAGCATCAGAAAATTAGAAAATCCAAAAACATCGAAAAGCACAAAATCCAAAAACATCAAAACATATGAAAAGTCAAAAGCAGAGCCATCTTGTTGAACTACGTCATCTCTAACCTTGAATTTAGGCAAGGTTGATCTTTGATCATCCCTTGAGACATTTAGGTCAGTCTTATAGGAGTTTGTCATAATAAGTTGACATTTCATCATGTATATTGCCATCTGTAAATCGTTCAAGTCGTCAGTCGAACTATGTGGTCTCTATGTGTATAACGTAGGCAAGGCTAGTCTATTGACTAGCCCTAGAGACCCCTAGGCTAGGTCTTTAGGTTAGTCTCTTGGTCAAAATCTCAGAAAATCCCAAAAGCATTGGAAAATCAAAAAATCAAAACATTTCACAAAAAATACAAAAAACAGCCTCAAAACATTGCAAAACATCAAAAAATCCAAAATTTTGGAAAAAATCCATCCACCTCATCTCGCTTGCACCCTCAATAATCACCATCCATAATAAACTAATCACCATCCTCAATCTTTGACAGGATAATTGGAAACAAGTCTAGCAGATTAAAAGTGAAAACTCAAAAATGTCAAGTCTAAAGTCTAAGTTAGTGTGTAAGCAAGTTGGTTATCTCTTCGTATTGGTAACTCATCATTTGAATTGGTCCCATATCAATCATCCCCTAGAACACTTTGGATAAACAAAATGACGTGTCGCCATCCACTAACATGTCCTAGGATGAATCCTTCCTACAATGGGCATTATCTTTTGGCAATAAGTTCCGGTTATCATCCTTAGAAAACACATCCTCTTTTCGTTAGTGGTATTGAAGAGCATCAGTTTGTTTGTTTACTTGGTCTTTATCTTTTGATTTATCTTATTGTGCTCATTCCAAGGACCTCTCGATGATATCCAAATGAAGGATTTAAAGAAATAGGAATGTGGCAACAATCATTATCTTTTTATCTGATGTTCCTGTTGGACATTCTTGTAATATAACCTTGACAAATACTTGCTTTGCTAGGTATGTATGGAAGAGATCTAGGGTAACTTGTTGACTATTGCATGGATAGGTTTACCTTTTCGTGTTTTGGTCTGAGGTGTCTGAAACTTCTGAAGTGCATCCTAGCAAGGTTTCCATATGTCAGGTGTGAACAAGAATAATCCTATCTGATTGTCAAGTCAAAGTCCATTACACTAGGTACAATTCCATCCCGGTTCCCTATACCTTGATGCATCGTACCACATGTGCTATCAAACATAAGGAAATTGGTCCTTTGAAAATCCCAATTCCTTGGGAAGTAATCATCATCATCATCATCATCATCATCATCATCATCGACATTTGCATCATCCTGTGTCTTGTTGACATGACTTCTTCTTTTCTTACTAACCACACTAACAAGGTACCATGATAGTTGATCATCATTACCATCATCGTCATCAATCCTGCATCCACTAATCATACACATTGCATAAGCATATCATATAGGAAACATACACATTGCATTTTTTTTAAATGTTTATCGTAAACATTCTTCATAAATAGGTGCATCCATGTCATTGCATTTCACCCATTACATTGCATATTATGGCATTAAACCGATCATTGCATAAACATTCATTTTCTTTTCACAACCATTTCATAGTACCATCTAAATCATCACATAGCATCTACAAAAGCATTCCATAATCATTTTTTCATAATCATAAGCAATAGGTATATAAGCTTTTAATTCATTAGGCATACATACTTGCATAACATAAATGACATCATATCATCACATTACATTCACATTACGCATCAGCATATCACTTTGCATTAACATATCATTGCATTACATACATCATCAATAATTACGTTTAGAATAATAACATTTTTTATTCTAAGCATCTCATTGAACCATCCCATTACATCCATCCATAAATCATCTCATATATAAGCATATTCCACACATCATTGCATATACCATAGATCATATCATTTTGCATATTAAAACCCATATCACATATTGCATTGGCATAAAATAAACCATTATATAGTTAACATCATTGCACATCATAGAATAGGTCATAATCATAACACATACATCATTAGAAATAAATGGCATCGCCGTAGCGCAATTTCTCCTCCAGCGTCACAGTTTGCGTAAAAAGGGTGCTGCCACGACGCACTTTGCCCAAATCGACCCACCGAGGCCAAGCCCAGCGTCGAAGTTTCTAAACTCCTAACTGCACCGTTGTGGCGGAAAACAGCTTGGCGCAACGCAGTTTAAATGTCGAGCAGTGCTATATAGCGCTGTTGGAAGTGAGCTCCCCTTTTAAAGCAGTAATTAATGCATTAAATGAAAAAACTAAGCTTGGGTAAGGGTCACATACTGGTACCCTAATGCCAAGTGGCCACTGGTATGTCTGAACTTGATCGGTGATGTGCAGGGGAAGCTATCATTGTGCCATATTGCCAGAAGGTCAAAGCTCAAATCTCAAGTTTTCTAGCGGAGGTGTCTGAAAATGACTTGAAAGTGACCCCTCAGGCCCCTTTTAAGCCTAAAAGTTAGGGTTTTTTAACCCTATATAGCTGTCCTGCTAGGGTTTTGGACCCCCAAACCTATTTTTGTCCATTTGAGGCTTGTTTTTCATCATTTTATTGTGTTTAGACACATTTTTAGCCTCCCGGACCCCTTTTAGACCTATCAAGCACTTTATCACCTTTTTTCATGAGATCACCCAAACAATTAAAATTTTTGTCTAATCTCTCGAGGGGGCATTATAATGGCATGTTTTCTATCACCATGCAGTAGTGGGGCAAGTTTTTTTTAAATATCAAAAATTTTGGATTTGATCGAGATCGATTATTCTTTGAACCAACACAACAAGTGCATTGCTTCAAAGAGGGGAAAAATGTAGACACGTAAAATATACTGATTGACATCGTGCATTTGATCTTGACTTACTAACATTATTTCTTCCTGAATCATCCCTCGGTCTAACCATTTAATCAAATTCCCTTATCTGATTAAATTCATCAATATTCCACTGTTGATTAAATAAATCATTTTATCTAATCAAGTCATCTCTTTTGTTAATTAAATCAATCCATCTGATCTAATTATCCCTATTTAATTAAATAATCAATTTATTTGATTAAATCTCTAAACTCTATGCATTAAATTAAATAAATTAAAACCTTATTTGATTTAATCTAACACCATCTCTTTTAATTAAATAAATCAAAATCCTTATTTAATTAGCCTCTTATCATATTCCCCTCTTATTTGATTTAAATAAACCCATAAATCTAAGCCAAATAAGTCACATCATCAAATCTCTTGTTAAATTAATTAACCCTTGATTAATTTAATCTCATCTCATGTCACATCCTCTAGATAATGCAAGTTGCACATGAAAATAGATTTAATTTGTTTATTAAATCTCTATTTTCCTCACAAGGCATCTTTTGGAATATTCTCTCAATTTGAATTCAAAAAATTCCAAGTCAACATGTACATCCAACAAGGCATTTAAAATCTCTTACATGTCTTGTGCCTTAAGCCAAGTGGCATTTATTGCATTTTCCCTTCCCTCTTGCATGTCATTTCAACAAATTTGAATTTCAAATATTTGCATTTATTGGCACAAACCCCAAATCTTGCACATCCATCATCCATTCATAGCTTGACAACTGGCATCATATCATTGGATGAATGTTAGTCCCACATTGCTCAAATTTGGGCATCCATCCATCTTGAAATCCTATAAATAAAGGGCTCATACCCTCATTTGATCATCCACAAACATTGCAAAGTTATTATGCTAAAATATTCAGCCATTACCATTCATCATTGAATTCTTAGCTAGGCTTTTTGCAGATTTGGCTTGGAGTTCTCATATTTCATCAAAGTGGATCAATATCATTTTCAACATATCAAGATTTCATCATAGGAATTGGGAAAGGGCCAATTTTCACATCAAATTGGCACCAATTCCACCATGGGATCATGAGTTTGCACATCAAATTAGGATTTAATCTTTGTTTTATCTATTTCATTGTGTTCTTTGTTATTTTCGTTCCTAGTTTGAGGTTGTAAATTAATTTCATGGGGAATCCTTGTTTTAGCTTGCAATTCCTTGTTTAACTTGTTTACTCGTGTTGTTTTGCAGGTATTAGGAGAAGGGTTCACACAGATTAAGATAATGAGCAGGAGCAAACAAGGCTATGGAGGAGGAGTGTTGGTAGGAAGAGAGAGATGGATGTGGAGATGGAGGAGGTAGGAGAAGAGGAGCAAGTGATGGAGGTGGATGCCCCGACAATTGACCCATTGGCCATGGTGCCATATGTGACACAACCATTGGAGGATCCAATAGTGTTATTGATAGAATCCTTGGCTAGGCTATGGATTGTAGAGCACAAAGTGCGAGAGTCAGAGGCTGATAGAGATAGACTACAAAAAAAGGTTCGGATACTACAATCCAAGGTGCAACTACTATAGGATGCAACGTAGGCCACACAATGAGATGGGCATAAAGCATTCAGGAGTCTGGCATATGAGGTAGGGAGATTATTTTTGGAGGCATAGATCAAGAGATATGACCTACAAAGATAGCCAAAGGAGGTTTGGGGGGAGAGGGATGAGGCTTAAGAGAGAGAAAAGTGTGTAGAGGCAATAGTTGAGGAGACAGGGGCTCTATTGGAGAGAGCTTGGGTAGCAAAGGGCTAGATGCAGACCCTACAAGATGAGAGAGATGAGGCCGTGAGGATGATGTCACAATTGGAGTCATAGATCGAGCAGATGAGGTTGGTACATGAGGAATAGGAGCAGGAGAGGTGGAGGATAGGCCAAAGAGGGATATATACTGTGTGGAGAGGGACATAGAGAGGGCACAGGTGGTAGAAGATGTCAGGACAGAGGCAAGGTACTAGATGAGTTTGTATTTTAGGGAGGTTCTTGATCCATCATGGAGGGTACCACTATATGTTAGAGAATCTCTATAGATGTTAGCACCCTCTCATTCAAGTGCCACCCACACTCGATGATACAAAAATTATCATGAGATATCCCTCCACACTCGAGGTTAAGGATTAGACTCCCCAAATAGATCAGATGTAGGGAGCACCAGGTAGAGGGAGTGGATAGAGGATCCCTATTTTTTATAGGTGCAGGGTGGATGATTAGTACATACATGAAGATGCTATAGATTCTTTTGCATAGATTTTAGAGATTGATTCATTCATTCATCTATTCTTTATTATTTATTTATTCAAGACACTATGATGTGTCAGATGTAGTCATCTATATTTGATTAGAGCTATGCACTTGTACCTTTATTTGATAGATTTGATAGCCTCTATACTTTTATTATGGATTTTTGATGGACTTGTGATAGACTTTTATGATCATTGTATTATGGACCTATGATGGACTTTGATGGACACTATATTTTTTGATACACACACACACACACACATATGATGCAATGGATATTGTCTACACTATGTGATTATGATGGTTTATGCTTATGTCTATGTGAGTGATATGGATGAAATGCATTATGTCTAACACCTTGTGATGCAAGATGTGATGGATCATTTATGATTTTATGATATATGCTATGGATATGATATTAATGGTGTGTGATGTAGGTGGCAATGTTATTATGATTTTTGATGTATGTATATGGGATATGTTATGATGATGAATAATGTATGGATAATTGTATGATAATGGTTAATAATGTATGTATGATGTGATATTAAAATATTTAATGGATGCAATATGGATATGTGAGCATGCTATGGATGGATGTGATAAATGTAGTGTAATGCAATGTATGTAGCAAAATGGACTAATGTGTTTAGAATAGTGACTCTAAACAACTTAAAATGATAATGAAAATGGACTTAAGATACTTAGAATAACCAATCTATATTAATCTGAACAACTTAAGATGATTATGAAAATGATAATGCAATGGACTGAAATGATATGAAATGAACTTAAGATGCTTAGAATAACCAATCTATATTAATCTAAACAAGTTAAGATGCCAATGAAAATGATAATGTAATGGACTAAAATGACATGAAATGAACTTAAGTGAATAATGATAGGTATGATATTGGAGTGCATAGTGAGATGAATGTTGATGGGTGTGATAGTGCACCTATCAAAACCATAGGAACCCTGATTGGAAGAATAGGTGGAGGAATAACATTTTCACAACCAAAAATCACTAACCATAGACTAGGGCAAGAATGGATGGGGATAAATGCAATGCAATGGGGTGATAAATGAAATGCAAATCTAATTCAATTTTTCCATATTAGGAGCATTGATATTTTCTATACTATAGGACACGATATGCCAAGGTGTTAAGAACCAAGGCCGATTAGTGTCAAATGCATAAGATAAACACAACAAACAAGAAGGCTATCCCAACACCCCAAATACATGATGGTTTTGGTCAGGATTGATGTTGGAATAACCACAAGAAAAAAGGATACCCCAACACAACACAAGACCATGGGTATCTTGGTGGGTACTATGTGTGACAACCAAGAAGACAAGATCACACCAAAAATCAAGATATTCCACTATGTGTACAGTCAAAGTGCACCATGATATGATGGATCATGGAAACCCTAACAAGGTACAATAGGAAGCTCAAATGATAAACAAAATTCCAAAAAAATCAAAAAATCACAATAGATTTCAAATGTCCTTTGCCATAGGATTAGTAGATGGATGGGATTGATGTAGTTTTATTTAAGGAAGGATACATCATGTTAAGACCAAAGATGGAGGATAGCTTAAGTGATCGACATGACTCAAGATACTTGAAACCATTTGAACCTCATGATACTAATGGATTCTATTTTCAAGAACAACTAGATAAGGACATACTAGATGACATGACATAGAACAAAGACACACCCTAAGGAAAGACCTAGGGTCTCGAGGGCTCATGGATTGATGGTCTTGCCTATGTGAAAGTGTAGAGACCTTGTAGTTCAATAAAATACTGGTGATCGACCATGGATAAAATAAAAAAGAGGCTAATGAAGACATCAACGAGGGATGAAGACTAACACAAAAGGATGAATAAATTCCTTGGGGGATGATCAAATGATTAGCCTTTCCTACATGAAAGCGTAGAGGCAACGTAGTTTGAGAAAATGGAGGAAAGATGACACGAGACCTAATGATGACCAACATGATGAAATACCCTAGATGAGGACATGAGACTAAAAGATGACACCAATATACAAGTGGTGAAAAGCTCAGATTCAAGATAAAATTTTAGGATTTAAGATTACCAATTTGAATCATCCAATGCTCAATAAAAATACACCAAGTGATGGATAATAGATGTGAATAGGGGGATGGGCATGATAGGATGTGAGGATAGGATGCAAGAGGATGCGAGGATAGGATATGTTGATAAGATAGATGGAAGCATAAAAGAAAATAGGATGCAAGGTAGATAATGATTAATCCCTTTATGAATGGTTCTCGTTACCAATTTTTCACCAAATTTACTTATCCAAGGCACCACCAAGGGTGGTTTTCACCATAGGACGAATTATTTCTCTTTACTATTTTTTTGGATTTTTTTGGCCTTTTTGTTTTTTTTTTATATATTTTTGCTAATTTTTTACTTTTTTTGGTATTTTTCTAGGTAGGATAAGCTAGCTAACCTAGGTGTATAGCCATTTTAGGTGCATGATGTTGATAGGCTCCTCCAAGGGTTCCCCCTCACATGTTGCAAGATGATATGCCCCAAAACCATATTTGGTAGTAACAACATATGGACCCAATCAATTTGCTTCAAACTTTCCCTTCTTTTCTCAATCTTATTAGGTACGCTGATTCTTTTCCAAGAATAGATCACCAACATTTTATTGGAAAGGATGGCATTATTTTTGTGATTTCTCCTAGGATGGTGTGATATGCTTGGAGATGATTATACGCCTTGATGTATTTCTCATCTAGGAGTTCCAGTTGACATAACCACACAACTCAAGCATCTTCATCACTGATATATTCTTCAGAGAGACACAAAGTGATGGGATCTCTAACTCAATCAACAAGATGGTGTTAGTGACATAAATGAGAGAATATGGGGTAGCACCAATGGAAGTGTGGATGGATGTGCGATATTTCCAAAGGGAAGGATTAATATGGAGGTGCCAACCTTGACCAGTGTTATTAACAACCTTTTTGAGGATTTTGATAAGGGTTGTGTTGGTTGCTTCAACTTGTCCATCACCTTAATGGTAATAGGGAGTTGACCAATGATGTTGGATATGATAGGTTTCACAAAGATGCTTCATGTACTGGTTTTTGAAAGTATTTCCATTATCGGTGATGATGGTTAAGAGAATACCATATCTATAAAGAATATGGTAAAGGATGAATTTTGAGATCTGAATACCAGTGATATGGGAGAGTGGAATTGCTTCCACCCACTTAGTGAAGTATTTAGTGGCAGTGATGATGAAGGCGTGACCATTTGATGAGGGAGGGTAAATCTTTTCAATTAAGTCGAAACCCCATTGTGAAAAAGTTGACAGTGCAATGATGGGCTGAAAATCTTGTGCAAGGGCATGAATTAAGTCTACGTGTTGTTGAAATGGTACAAATTTCTTCATGAACTCTCAAGTGTCATGCTCCATAGTGGACAAGTCATATCCTCCTCTGAGAGTTTTATTGGCTAAGGCCATGCCATTATAATGAGATCCACAAAAACCACTATGCACTTTTTTTAATGCAACATGGGATTTTGATTCACTTAGACACTGAAGGAGAGTGTCATCATATCCTGAACAATAAAGTGTATCTCCCATGATTATGTATTGGGATGTGCATTGAATTAATGATTTGCATTGGTTATGGGTAAGGTTGGGTGGTAGGATATTATCGTGTAGATAGGCATAAATGTCATGATACCAAGGTGATTGGGAACCCACGATATCACACACCATTTCATTATCAGTAATATCATACACTAAGATTAATAGTTGCTCAGCAAGGAACTCACAATCCATTCAATCTTTAGGAATGTCAATAAGAGATCCAATTGTAGCCATAGCATCAACTACCTTTTTTTGTACTCTAAGAATCTACTCAAACTAGATGTGGGTGAAATAATTCTTGAAGTCATCCACCAAGCATTTATAAGGAAGTAGTTTATCATCCTTGGTTTGAAACTTATCATTGACCTATTTTACTATCAATTGAGAATCACCAAAGACACATATATGAGTGATATTCCATTGGACTATGATTATGAGGCCTATGATTAGAGCTTCATATTCAACAATGTTGTTCGTGCATGGGAATGCTAGCCTAAATGACTTCAGAATATAATCACCTTGAGGGGTGATGAAGAGGATGCATGCACCAAATCCATTGTGAGTATATAACCCATCAAAATATAGTGTCCATGTATCTTATTCTGAAACTATAAGGACCCCTTCATCAGGAAACTCTATTACTAATGGATATGCATCTACTAGGGGAGCATCTGCTAGTTGATCTGCTATTACTTTCCCTTTAATTGCTTTACAGTCCACATATTCTATGTCAAACTTGCTAAGTAGCATAACCCACTTGGCCATGCGACTAGTTAATGATGTTCTTAATAAAAAATATTTGAGTGGGTGAACTTTTGATATGAGCTTGATAGGATGACTGAGCATATAGTTTCACAACTTTTGTGAACTAAAAACAACTACTAAGCAAGATTTTTCCATGGGTGAATAATTGAGATCGTAGCCCACAAGTGTATGGATGATATAGTAAATGGCACATTCTTTGGAGAACTCATCATTTTGGGCTAACAATGCCCCTAGCACAACTAATGTGGCTGAGATATACAATAGTAGTGGCTTACCTAAAATGGGTGACATTAAAATGGGTGGATTGGTTAGGTACTCCTTGATCTTGTCAAAACCTTGCTGACACTCTGGATCCCATTTGAAGGTGATGTATTTATGCAAAAGGTGTGTAAATGACTGACATTTATTAGCAAGTTGGGAAATGAAGCACCTGATAGACTGTAATTTTCCTTACAAACTTCTTAATTGTTTTAGATTGTGTGGTGAGCGCATTTCCATTATAGCCTTGAATTTCACTGGGTCCACTTCAATACCCCTTCTTGATATGATGAAGCCTAACAATTTTCTAGATGTGACACCAAGCACACACTTCTTTGGATTCAAATGCAACTTGTATTGTTCTAACCACTCAAATATTTTCCTCAAGATCTTGGGATTGTCTTGGATTTTCCGAGTAGATCATCAACATAATCTTTAATTATAATGTGAATGAGGTCATGGAAGATGATGTTCATTGCATGTTGGTAGGTTTCCCCCATGTTTTTGAGGCCAAAGGGCATGACATTGTAATATAAAGTGCCCCAAGGAGTAGTGAATGCAATCTTATGCTAATCTTCAAGTGCAATTATAATCTGATTATAGCCAAAAAATCCATCCATGAGGGATAGCATAACATTTCTTGCTATGAGATCTACCAACATGTCGATGTTAGGAAGCAAGAAAGCATCTTTCGTGCAAGATTTATTAAGATCCCATAAATCTGTATAGATTCTAATGTTCCCATTAGGTTTAGATATAGGTACTATGTTGGATATACAATTGGAATAATCAATAGGTCTAATGAATCCAATCTCCAATAGTTTTTCTAGTTTTTTCTTGACAAGTAGGACCACTTGAGGATGCATTTTTCTTAGCTTTTTTTAAATTGGTTTTGCATCTAGATGAACATCAATATGGTGTACAACCAATGCAGGATCCAATCCTAGCTTATCTGAATAGGACCATGTAAATTTAATGATCCCTTCCTTTAGCAAATTGACAATGATGGGATACTCTTCCTCTAACAGTGACTTGGCCACATAGGTGATCTTGGGCTTTTATTTTGTTCCTAGATTAACTTCTTGTGTCTCTTCAATCAAAATGGAATACCATTCAGATAAATGAGCTCCAACAAGGGGAAGATGAACATCCCCATCCTCTAGCACCTCATCAAGGTTCTCATTGGAAGATACACCCTTTATTTTTACTTTTGACGAGTCAAGAAGTGCCTTAGGGAGGTTTTCACTAGATGACTATTTTGTTTTATTTATTTTTTATTTTGTAGTTAGGGTGTTCATCTTCCCTAAGTCACATGAGATGTACATAAGTGTCCTCTAAAGGAAAAATATTTATAGGTGTGCTCCCTCATAGGTCCCAATCAATAAGGTTGGGGTGACAGAGGGAAAGGCTAATGGAAAGGACTAATGTGGAATAAACAGAGAAGGGAGATCAACATCATCATATGAGAGTATGATGGCTTCTTCCTTAGGTATGTCTTCAAGGAAATCATTATCTAAATTGACATTATTCGAGGTGCTAGTGTATGATGTGGGACCCTTTTGCTTGTTGTCATAGCCTAGGCCCACATGTTTAGGTTGCATTGGTGTCTCAATGGGTTGTAATCTTCCATGTTCTACTACACCAAGACCTCCTCCTTGATAGTTGTATTTTTCTTTTAGATTTGATGCATGGGGATAAACCTCTTGGAAATAGGTACAAGGAGATGGAGGCATGGTTGCCACATTAAGAGTTGTATGCATTTCATATTCTCCACAAACTTTATCAATGATATGGACCCCGAAAATGGTAGAGTTAGATGTGGTGGATGGAGTGGATGATGTGTTGGATGATGAATTAGAGGATTGATTGGAGGATGATGCCTAAGGTTTCCCCACTTCTACTCCTAGAAAATATCGGGAGTGGGGAAAGGAAGCTTCTAAAGCATGATAGTACTCAAAAGGCTAAGGGTTTGTATGGATAGTTACTTTGACTCTATTGTATGGAAATTTCAGGAATTGGTGATAGGTGGATCCATGGTCAGCCAAGGAGAAGGTTGTATGGAAAATCCAGATCAATGATGTGGAAGGTAGTGTATTGCACCATAGGACCAACCTATATAGGAAGAAAAATAGAAAAATAATACCCTCCAAGTCCCTTTTTACATTGTCATTATCTTTGATGGTGATAGTTTGATTATCTAGGTCAGCATGAGTATACCCTACCTATTTTATGAACTTTAATGTGCATATATTGAGGGTAGAACCATTATCTACTGTGCGAACTCCAATCCTAATACCTGCAAAACAACATGAACAAACACATTAGAAGATTAAATGAAAGAAAGAACAAGGATTCCTCAAGAAATTCATTTGAATAGAAAAAGATATAGAATATGAAATGAAGAACACAATGAAATTTAGAAGCATATCAAATCCTATTCTAAAGAAAAAAAACTCCTAATCTCTTGAGGGAATTGGTGCCAATTTGATGTGAAAATTGGCCCTTTCTGAACTCCAATGATGCAATGGTGATTTTATGAAGAAATTTGATCCACTTTGTTGATGTTTGATGAGTACTCCAATGGAAAAATCTGCATAACCTAGCTAAGATTCAATGATAATGGATGGAATTTGCTAATGATTTGAGCATAGTAAGTTTACTCAAATTGTGGATGATAGAATGAGGAGTTTAGCCTCTTATTTATAGATGAGATTGATGGATGAATTTCCAAAATAGATCAATGTGGGACTAAGAATTATCCAATGGAAAAGTGCCACTTGTCTACTTGTGAATGGATGGAGGATGTGCAAGTTTTGAGGATTGTGCCAATAAATGCATATTTCTGAATTTTGAAATTGTTGAAATGACATGCAAGGGGGAAGGAAGAATGCATTGAATGCCACTTGGCTCAAGGCAAAGGACAAGGAAAAGAGAGTAAATTCCTTGTTGGATGTACATGTCAAATTGGATTTTGAATTCAAACTTGAAGAATATTCCTTAAGAGGTGCCTTGTTGAGGAAAATAGAGATTTAATAAATCAATTAAATCTATTTTCATGTGCAAGTGGTAAAAGCTAGAGGATGGGACTTGAGAGGAGATTAAATTAATCAAAGTTAATTAATTTAATGAAGGGGTTAAATGACGTGACCTATTTGACTTACATTTATGGATTTATTTAAATCAAATATGAGAAGAGTGTGAGAAGGGAATAATTAAATAAAGATTTTGATTTATTTAATTAAAAGAGATGATGTTAGATTAAACTAAATAAGGTTTTAATTTATTTAATTTAATGGATAGACTTAAGATATTTAATCAAATAAAATTAATTATTTAATTAAATAAGATAATTAGATCGAAATGGTTAATTTAATTATCGAGAAGAGGTGACTTAATTTAGATAACTGATTTATTTAATTAAGAGAGGAATATTGATGAATTTAATCAGATAAAGGTATTTGATTAAATGGTTAGACCGAAGGATGATTCAGGATGAAATGATGTTAGTGGTTAGGATTAGATGCGTAATGTCAATCAATACATTTTACATGTTTACATCTACCAAGACTCATTTTACCTTGTGATGAGTGACCAGAACCTCAATGTGTAAGGCATGGCTATGGGATGGATTGATCAGCGGCATATAATTTTGGATGAATCCCAACTAATAGGTGGCTGACAGATGTGCTACAAAGACTTGGAACTAAGTAGGATCTATTTCATTGGGAACATGTGTATCTTGAAGAGCTTTTGTAAGGATTTCTTGGTGGAATAGGGAAGACCTAAGTAAATCTAGAATGGATATTTGGGCTAGGGTCTTAGCAAGATGGTCAAGGATATTGTATCATCAGCTGATAGGAGTTGGTTGGGATAAATAAGAAGGCCTAGGAACTAATATGTAGGTACGACATGTGGTAACAAAACATTGAGGGTCTTTCCCTCTGACACAAATCATAGATACACATGGCTTCCCTTGATTAATGCATGTAATAATGGTCTCATAATTATATGGCACAACTTAAAAATTAATATTATTAGTGTTGTTATTTTGGTTGTTATTGTTAGGGTCGAGTTCACATTTTATGTACTAGTACCCTGATTGTGCTTAGGGAAGGAATTATAATATATCTATAATTGAGCATTAGACAAAGTAGCCTAATTTGTGACGCAAGAGCTTCCTTGGTTCTTGGCAATCTTGCATCAACCAAAAATATTTTCTTTCAATTTTTTGTTCTTGTTATGTTCTTGCTCAGTTCATGTTGGTGGATTCATCATATTTTCTCACCAGACCCTGTGGATCTTTGTGTATATCATGGACATGTTCATTTTCCTTATTCCAAGATTTGAGTGTGATTGGATGTTTTTCCGGAAAGTTATCACTTCCAGAGTTCATGATAGTTTCTTGAACTAGCATCAGAATAGTTTCCAAGCCTATCTACCAATTTGATCGTTCATGGATCATCCTCGTGACTTGTGGATCTTGACAGTGTGATCTTAAATGTTCTATGGAGTGTCCCTAACCTTCATTATAGGTCCACACTTCATTATATGGACATGTTGATGGAGTAATTCAAATTTTAGGCTGACCTATTCATGTGCATGTTACATTTTCTTTCCTTGGAGAATGTGATGGTCTTTGGCCGACATAGATGTTTCCAAAATCATAGATATGGTATAAATCTTGTAATGGATCATTAGAAGAAAGTAGTAGTGGTGGTAGTTGATGGAGAAGATAACGATTGATCTAAATTGTAATATTTTAGCTTGCATATAAGAGTATATTGGAATGTTGTAATTAGGACTTTTTATATCAGGCCTGTGAGCTGAATCTATAAGCCCAAATGTTGCTGACTAAATGTAATTGAGATTTATGTTAATGAGAACATTTGAATTTGTATTTTCCTCCATATTTTTTATTACTTTCATTGTGTTACTCTTGTTGCATGTTCTGGATTATTTTCTTTGAGGACCCTGTTACCGTGGCTACACCATATTGGTATTAGAGCGTGATTCGATCTGTGTGAGGTTGTTAGAATTATGAAGTCCTATTGAAGATTTTTTGTGGGGTGGCAGATTGAGGATCTAACCTGCAGCTGTAGAGGAATTGTGTAAGATGGCAGGAAGAAGAAATGTTAGAGGGAATGGAGTGAGTGGAAATGTAGACCCAACGATGATGGAGATGTTAAGAGGAATTGTTTCTAGACTAGATGCAGTCGAAATAGCCCAAAGGAGAGGTAGAAATGCAGAAAGAAAGAGGAAGAGAAGAGAAACCTAGCCTTGATCAGGGAGAAGAGAGGTTCATAAGAGCCCTAACTAAAGTGAATACAAGACCATATTTCAATCCACCAAATTATAATCGTAAGTTGGATTTAGATGTCTTGTTAGATTGGATAATAAAGATGGAAAAGTATTTTGAATTTGAAGGTACCACTGAAGATAAGAAGGTGAAATATGCTTGTACAAATTTGAGAGGACATGCATGCCTTTGGTGGGAACATTTGCAGACAGATAGGAAAAGAAGAGGAAAAGAAGAGATAAAATCATGGGATCGGATGGTGAACAAGTTGAAAACAAAGTTTATGCCTGTAGATTATCAAATTAGTTTGTTCTAAAAGTTGCAAAATTTGAAGCAAAAAGAATCTAGTGTGACAATGTATACTGAGGAATTATATAAGTTGAATATTAGATTTGGACATTCAGAGGATGAGATTGAATAAGTAGCCAGATATGTGAATGGTTTGAGGTCATCCATATAGGATGAAATTAGTTTGATCAATTTGGTGAGTGTGGAAGAGGCATATCAGTGTGCCCTAAAATCAGAGGAGAAGTTGAATAAAAGACATGAGTAGAGACAAAGAGGAAGAGGTGGAAGATTTCAAAGAGGAAGAAATTTTACTAGAGGAGGAAGAGGATCTTTTCTAGATCATAATAAGGATAAGGAGGTTAGTAAGAATGAAAATTCATACTAGAGAGGTGATGGAAACTCTTACAGAAGAGGAGGTTATGGTGGTTACCAAAATGAAGGTTATAGAAGAGATGATAGAGGACATGAGAAAAGGATATTCAAGGGAACTTGTTATAAATGTGGTGGAGAAGGACAGGGAGCATTTGAATTCAATCAGGGGGAGACAAGTAGGAAGACATACAACAATAGAAGGACAACCTTTGTTGAGGAAGAACATACTGGATCATCTAATAAACCAAAAGATGGGGAAGTGTTGGTGAATAGAAGAGTATTGTGTCAAAATGAGTTAGAAAATGACTCATTACAGAGAAAGAATTTGTTTCAGACTAGATGCAAGGTAGATGGAAAATGTTGCAAAGTGATTGTTGACATTGGAAGTTCTGAGAACCTAGTTTTTGAAGAGATGGTGACTACATTGAAGTTGGAAAGGTTGAAACACCTAAAGCCCTATCAGATCGCTTGGATTTAGGATGAGCATAAGATACTGGTAAGTGAACAATGTTTGGTGAAATTGAAGATAGGAAATTACCATGGTGAAGTTTTTTGTGATATCATGCCTATGGATA
Source organism: Sequoia sempervirens (assembly GCA_007258455.2). NCBI lineage: Eukaryota > Viridiplantae > Streptophyta > Pinopsida > Cupressales > Cupressaceae > Sequoia > Sequoia sempervirens. The sequence continues at coordinate 16,817 of VDFB02131636.1, read as the reverse complement.
TATACCATGTTTTGTTGGGAAGGCCTTGGCAGTATGATAGATAGGCTATTCATGATGGAAAAAAATAATATATACACCATTGTTTCTAATGGGATGAAGCAGACTTTGTTACCATTAGAAGATGTTCCTATAGTTGAGGTTTGTACGAGTACTAGAGTTTTTTTGGTTGATGGAAGGAGATTCTTAGATGGGTTAAGAAATAAGAACATGTGCTATGCCTTAGTTCCTAAGAAGAAAAAATATTTGAAGCATGTAGAAGAACAACCAGAAGAGATAAAGGAATTGTTGATAGAGTATGAAGAGATCATTTTAGATAATGTACCTAATGGATTACCACCTATGAGGAGTATTAGTCATTGCATGGATCTTATTTGTAGAGCTAGTTTTCCTAATAAAGAACCACACCAGATGACACCAGTAGAGAATGAAGAGTACTTGAATAGATAAGTGCAAGAATTGTTGAGGAAGGGTTTGATAAGAGAAAACTTAAATCAATGTGTAGTACCTATTGTTATAGCACGTAAAAAGGATGGAGAATGGAGAATGTGTATAGATTCTAGATCCATAAACAAGATCATGATGAAGTATAGATTTACTTTGCCTCAGATGGATGACATTATGGATTATTTGAGTGGAGCTAAATACTTTACAAAGATTTGAAGAGTGGATATCATCAGATCAGAATCAGAGAAGGGGATGAGTGGAAATCAACATTCAGGACAAATGAAGGGTTGTATGAGTGGTTGGTGATGCCTTTTGGACTGACAAATACATCGAGTACTTTCATGAGGTTGATGAATGAGGTATTGAACAAATTCTTGGGAAAGTTTGTGATCATGTATTTGGATGACATATTGATTTTCAGTAAGAGTGGAGAAGAACATTTGTTGCATATAAGACAAGTTTTGTAGAGGTTTAAAGAAGAGCAGTTTCTGATAAACATTAAGAAGTGTAGTTTCATGAAGGATGAGTTGGTATATCTAGGATTTGTGATATCTATGGATGGATTGAAGTTGGACCCTTAGAAGTTAAGATAAATGTTTGAGTGGCCTACACCAGATAATATTGGAGAGGTAAGATCATTTCATGGATTGGCTAGTTTCTATCAGAATTTTATTAGGAATTTCAATTCTATTTGTAGCCCTACGATGGAAAAAATAAGGGGAGATAAGAAGGATTTTAGGTGGAAGTCTGGAGCATATCAAAATTTTCAATTGTTGAAGCAGAAGGTGACTGAGCAACTTGTGTTGGATTTACCGGATTTCAATAAGGTATTTCAAGTAGACTATGATGCAAGTGGAAATGCAATTGGAGTAGTATTGAGTCAAGAAGGGAGACATGTAGCTTATTTTAGTGAGAAGTTGAATGATGCTAGGAGAAGATATTCAGTGTATGATCAAGAATTTTATGCTATAGTTCAACCCTTAAAGAAGTGGAGACATTATTTGTTGCCTAGGGAGTTTGTGTTGTATACGGATCATCAGGAATTGCAATATTTGAACTACCAAGGTAAGTTGAATTAGAGACACATGAGATGGGTAGAGTTCTTGCAGATTTATACTTTTGTTTTGAAGCATAGGAGTTGATAGTAAAATAGAGTTGTTGATGCTTTGAGTAGGAGAAGGAATTTACTGAAAGAGATGAGAGTGGAGGTATTAGGCTTTGATAAGTTGAAGAACTTGTATGAGGGAGACCCATATTTTGTAAAACCTTGGAGAGCATGTAACAGACCAGTTTCAGAGGATAGAATTTAGTCATTGGATTATTTCATTCAAGAGGATATGTTGTTTAGAGGTAGTTAGTTGTGTATACCCTATAGTTCAATGAGGGATAGCTTTGTGAAGGAGAAGCATAATGGAGGATTATTAGGACACTTTGGAGTTGATAAGATAGTAGCATTGGTGAGTGAGAATTATTTTTGGTCATAGATTCATAAGGATGTTAGGAGATTTGTGCAAAGTTGCAGAGTTTGTCCAATTGCAAAAGGAAGCAGTCAGATTGGATTGTACAAGCCTTTGACAGTTCCGGAGAGACCTTGGGAGGATATCAATATGGATTTCATTCTTGGTTTGCTGAAGACACAAAGAGGTAATGATTCTATATTTGTGGTGGTAGATAGATTTTATAAGATGGAATATTTCATACCTTGTAAGAAGACAATAGATGTAGTACATGTAGCAGACTTGTTTTTCAAAGAAGTGGTCAGATTGCATGGGTTACCTAGAAGTATTATTTTAGACAGAGATGTAAAGTTTGTTGGTTACTTTTGGAGGACACTTTGGAAGAAGTTGAAGATAGATTTGAAGTTCAGTTCTATGTTTCACCCATAGAATGATGGATATACAATGGTAGTAAATAGGAGTTTAGGGAATTTTCTGAGATGCTTGGTTGGAGAGAAGACTGGAGGTTGTGATTTAGTCCTTGTGCAAGGAGAGTTTGCTTACAATAATTTAGTGAACATGAGTATAGGAAAGAAACCTTTTGAGATTGTTACAGGAGTTCATCCTAGAAGTATATCTAAGTTGAGAGACATCAATATGGAAGATAAGAGGAGTGCAGAAGTAGAAGAGTTTACAGAACAAATGAAGAAAGTGCATACTCAAGTGAAATAATAGTTGGAAGACATGAACCAAAAGTATAATTTGAAAGCAGATGAAAAGAGGAGACATAAGTAATTTGAAGTTGGTGATGAAGTGATGGTATATTTGAGGAAGGAAAGATTTCTAGTTGGAACATACAACAAGCTGAAGATGACGAAGTTCGGACCTTATAATATCTTGAAGAAATTTGATTCAGGAAATGCATATGAAGTGGAGTTACCAAAAGGTATGGGTATATCACCTATATTCAACATTGCAGATCTACATCAGTATCATGAAGCATAATTTAGTGAATACAGTGAAGAAAATTTGGAGATTCATTTTCCTAAACAACGGTCATATGAGATTGAAGAGATTTTGGATGTCACAGATGGGAGGAAGACTCGTGGAAAGGTAGACTAGTTGAGGATTCTTCTTGGATTTCTTAGGCTAAGGTAGAATGTTTTGGTTTTCCTTTGGCCCCAAAAAAGTGAAGGACTCACTTTTCATTAACCCCAGATGTCTGATACAGGAGAATCCTTAGTTCTTGGAAATATTACATCAACCAAAAATATTTTCTTTCAATTTTATGTTCTTGTTTTGTTCTTTCTCAGTTCATGTTGGTGGATTCATCATCTTTTCTCACTAGACCTTTTGGATCTTTATGTACATCATGGAAATGTTCATTTTCCTTATTCCAAGATTTGAGCATGATTGGATCTTTTTCCGATAAGTTATCACTTTCAGAGTTCATGATAGTTTCTTGAACTGGCACCGAAATAGTTTCCAAGCCTAACTGTTAATTTGATCATTCATGGATCATCCCTGTGACTTTCAAATCTCAATAGTGTGATCTTAAATGTTCTGTGGAGTGTCCCCGACCTTCATTATAGGTCCACACTTCATTATATGCACCTATTGATGGAGTAATTCAGATTTGGGGCCACCTATTCATGCGCACGTTACATTTTCTTTCCTTGGAGAATGTGATGATCTTTGGATGACATGGATGTTTCCATAATCATGGATATGATGTAAAGCTTGTAATCAATCATTAGAAGAAAGTATTAGTGGTGGTAGTTGATGGAGTAGATAATGATTGAACTGAATTGTAAGATTTCAGCTCGCATATAGGAGCATATTGGAATGTTGTAATTAGGATATGTTATATCATGCCTATGAGCCAAATCTGTAAGCTCAGATGTTGTCAGCTGAATGTAATTGAGATTTATGTTAATGAGAAAATTTTCATTTTCATTTTCCTCCATATTTTATGTTGCTTTGGTTGTGTTACTCTTGTTGCACGATCTAGATTGTTCTCTTTGAGGACCCTCCTACCATGGCTACTCCAATTTACATCCACTAGGATATAACCTTGATCTATAAGATCTTGGATATAACCCTTAAGTCCTTTACATTTATTAGTGGAGTAACCTTTGATCTTGTGGTAATCACAATACTCATTCTCTCTATGCCAAGTGGGTTTTTTCTTTAAATCATCAAAATGCTTTGTCATAGGATAAGTAGCCACATAATTCACTTGAAGTAGCCTCTTGAAAACATCATCTAAAGGTTCTCCCAAAAGAGTGAATGAGCGCTTATTATTCCCTTGATTATATTGATTGGCCTGTGGTGAAGGAGGAGATGTAGTGTGTGACATAGATATGACGTTGGAAACTGATTGTGGATTGGTGTGATCTTTATGAAGTTTTGGCTACTTAGATGTGTAAGAGAGGGGGAACAACCACATTCAAGGCCCCAGCTCACAAAGATCCAAGAGCGGAAGGCTTCCCTAACTTACCTCACTCTAAATGGGTGTTTTGAAATGACATACGAGAATGATGAGGACTATAAGGTCCTTCAATCACTCTATAGACCCAAAATCAGTTTTGGGGCTAGGCAAGCCAATTTTTGGGTTCAACACTATACCTAAGGTAGCTCTCTTCCTGAGGATGAAAGCACAACTCTGAGATGGAAACACAGTGTGTTGATGTCTCTTAGGTATGCTAGCATCCATATGAGCAGAGGATCGAAAATACAGTGGAAACTGCCAGAAAATGAGCTAACAACCTAGCTAGTGGTCTCTAACAAAACAAAACAAAACTATAAAATGAGAGATAGACAAATGGATGTGATAAAGAAAATATATTAAAGCTAGGGTGACAAAGATGATCTCACAAAAGAGCCTATTTTCCAGCTAGCTCCAAATGCACATCCACCTACACACAAGAAAGAGGATAATTTTTGGGGGGCTGTATAGGGGCCTGCCTTAGTTAGACCCCCATTTTGGTGTTTCCACCTCCACGGACAACCCAGATAGCAATGACATTGAAAATAATGATAAAGGAAGAATGAAAGTAAAGAACACAATAAACACTAAAAAAAAATAATATGCTACTCGACCAAATCATAGAGGAGAGGAGTGAAAATACTTACCACCTCCACCAAGAGCTCACTAGCTAATGGAGGAGAAAAAGAGGACTCAAGCCCCTGCTACAATGGTTTGTTCCACACTTGCTCTATAGAGTTGATAGAGTGTTGTTGCTACTGCTATGGAGTGCCAAAGTGTTGCTTGAGAGTGATGGATGCTAAGAGAATGCAAAAAGGGAGTGTGTAGAAGATCAATTGAATGGTTTTTCTGAACATGGGATAAGAAAATGATCATATTCAGCTCAGCCGGTCGAATATGGGCATTAAAAATTGACCCCAATGGGAAGTTTAATATGTCAAGAACGTAAGCACACCACACAGATGTCTACACACCATGCAAGTGTTTATGATAGTTATTCTTCTACTGACATAGAAGACGGATGCCAAGTGGAATGAAGGTAGTGGGCTGATGTGGATTTTTTCCTTCAAATTTGGTTTTCTAAGGTGAGGGATTGTAAAAGGGGAATTTATGTAAAGGGAGAAAATTCATCCCTATACATTTTTCCCCCACTTTAATGAGCATGAATACTAATGAGTGCTTTGGTAAAGTAGATTAGAAAAGTAGTATAGAGTTAGAAATGTCTACCTCAACTGTCGAGGAAGGAAACTACAATCTAGAAAACTCGAGAGCACATGACAAGAAAAGGACTTTGTAGCCCCAAAGAACTATGAATTTGTAGAATGAAATCATCTTACAAGCCCACTGACCTGCAAGGAGGTGAATTTCAAGATCTCTCACATGAAGGAAGCCTTGAGAAAGTGCCTCTCATGCCTCTAGACTTGCAACAAAGGTGTCTTCCAAGATCTCTCACATGAAGGTTACCAAAAAAAGTGCCTACAGACCCATAGACCTGTAAGGAAGCATCCCCCAAGATCTCTCACATGGAGCAAGCCAAGAAAGAACCCTACAGATCCATAGACCTATAGGGAAGGTTTCCTTCAAGATATCTCACATGAAGGAAACCTAAGAATGTGCCCTACAGACCCGCAAACCTGCAGTGAGGTATCCCCCAAGATCACTCACATGGAGAAAACCCAAAGAAAGCACCCTACATATCTACAAACTTGTAGGGGAGACAACCCCAAGATCTCTCGCATGGAGGAAGCTCAAAAGAAGCAACCTATAGACCCATAGGCCCATAGGGAGGTATCCCCCAAGATCTCTCACATGGAGGAAACCTAAGGAAGGGGACTCTGCAGAATTGAAAAGCAGCTTCATAGGTGCACCCATAAAGTGACATTTTTACCTGCAAATAGAACATGTCAAAAAGTGGCCATATAGGAAAGTAAGCAAATAGTCTCATAGACTACCAACAAGTTGGAAAACTTTCAAAGGGGTCCCTTGGGAACCCAGAGTAAAGAAGGGGTCCACTCAAGAGATGCACTATTTGAAAGTACAAAAGAGATGCTTCTTTCTCGAATTGATTCATCATCAAGGAACCCTTTTGAAATATTTCTCTAAGTGATCCCACAATACTGGTTTACAATTTTTGGCCAAACTGGACATTGAACTGATTTTTTCTAACTAAATCTTCACTTTCGGGCACCTATATTGGCTAAACTATGAGGAATTTGAAGATGATGCAAAGTAGTGATTTGTGACATTTTTTCTATAGATTCTAAACTCATTTTTTTCAAAAAAAAATCAATTAGATTGCACTTCTTTTTCCATCTCCTTCGAAAACTAGTTTTTTTAGTAAACACCATTTTTAAGGAGTGATGCTCACCATATACAACATAATTTTTTTTTTGTGAAGTATAAAATTATTATTTTTTTTTTAATTTAGATTTGTAACTATGATATATAGCACTTTCATTTGGTTTCATAGTGTTTTATTTAATTATTTTTCTTAATCAAGTTTCAAAGTCAAACCAATTACAAATTAGACATAGGCAGACTGTATACAACATAACTTCTTTTGTATGTAGTGAAATTCATTTTTGTTGGATCAAGGACTTTAATATCTAGTGCACTGATATTTTAAAAAAAAAAAATGATAATCTTCTATTTTTTCCACATGTTCATAATAGGGAGCTTGATTTTCAATGAAAAACATACATTCACAAGAAATAAAAAATATATATAATAATAAAATTAAATTATTTAAAATTATACTTTTTGGGAAGCTTATAATAAGGTATACATACTTACAAAAAATAAATTTTAAATGAATTCATTTGATCCCCCAAAAGGTAAATCAAAAGTGGTTTTTTATTAGCATTTTGATAGGTGTAAAGGAGACTCCGTTATAGGTATGGTTTAAAACTAGTAGGGTTCCATCCAAGAGGGTTTGATCTAAGGTGGTTCGATCAAACTCTCTTCAATTGGAATACTTTAAATGGAACTTTCCAAGGCTTTAAATCATTATACTTTCTAAAAATATGTGATTTTAGCAAAAATCAAGATCTCCCAGAAATTGTAAACCAGTATTGTGGGATCACCCCACTTCATCAAGGAATTCAAAAGGAAGAAGATTTCCCGACATGAGGGGAAGTTCAAAGCTACTCCCACCTCAAAGGAAGGTTCTCAAGCTCTTTCTTTATGAATCTGTGATGACGGAAACACATTCCATTAGGGTTTCAAGTCAAGAATGTGATTCTTAAAAAGAAGTTTGTGAAGATTCTCAAGAAAAGATTTGTTGGTGACGAATGCATTTTTTGAAAATAAAAATATTATAGAAGTGGACTTGTCACACATGAGAGGGAAAAATAAAGAAAATAAGAGAGAAAGATAAAGGAAAAACAAAAGAGAAAAAAACATAAACACAGTGCACAGGGGTAGCCTGATATTTTGAGGTCAAAACTACACATAAATATATATAAGTATAGTAATAGTATATAAAATGGACTGTCATCAACCCCCTACTATATCATACCATGTGAAGAATGCATGAGAAGACAATGTAAAACAAAAAAAAAGGTTCAACATGGAAGGGGAAGCCTAAAAGCCGCCAACACTTTGTATTATCCTGAATTTATCAAAAATCAATCACAAACATGGAAGAATGATGATACAAATAGAAGAAGGTTTATGACATAAAAACCATGCTTGTATCAAAGAACCAAAAAGGGTGACAAGGGTCATATAGTAACACATAGCACAATCATAGGGGGAACACGTCACAACACACACAAATAAATTTTCTAAAGGTAACAAAGGGGCCTCCCCCTACTACTGATCAAACAAGAGGTTATCCGCTTCCCACTCTAGATCATTATAAGGGAAAGGAGGATGAGATTGTAGTGGTGGAATTTTAAGAGGAGGAGCATCCAACCCTCTTGCAACAAGGGCTAAGGAAGAGGGCCCTGCAAGGTCTCCTCCACTTGGCTCTTGTGGAGCTATGGTCAACAATTTTGCAAAAATCGCTAACAAGGCCAAAACTTCATCCAGAGAGTTAAACATGCACTTCACAAGAGTTTCATGTCATACCTCAATGGATAGGGAAGGTTGCACTTGAGATTCACCATTAGGCTCACTGAGTGATTTGAGAGTGGTGATGAACTTAGGGGAAGCTGGGACTAGTTCAGTCACTAGGACAAAACAAGTAAATGTGGGACCACCTTCCAAAGAAGGTGGGCTCCTCTTGCATCCTCCATTGTTGGAGGGACCACTCTCCACCTTCTTCTCCATTAGGGGATGTGAACTCCCCACAGACTACGAAAGAGGTATGGAGGAAGAGGAAGAGAAAACTGTAGTAGATACCACTTAAGTGTTTGTCATATCTATGGGTTTCAGGAAAAGCAGGACATCTAGAAGGGACATCAATAGAGGAAAATCCACCAAAGGAGAGATGAACACATGCACCTTTTAAGGGTCAAGGGTATTCATACTCATAGTAGAAATCAAAAGTGATGTGGAGCTAGATTGAATGGAAGTGGAGGGGAGGAGAGAGGAGGATGTGATAGAAGGCCCTAATATAGGGGCAACCATCTCCTCTTCCTTCCTCTATAAGGTGGCTTGCTCAACCATGAGAGCCTTTCGCCAGTGCTTGTGCTCATACACAAGGTGGTTTCTATGACTATTTGAATCGAAGGCTGGAGGTTGCAAAGAAACAGAAGGCTCCTACTCAGTCATGGGAGTGCCCACTACAACTATTTTTGGGAGGGGAACAGACTCCTAAACGGGAGTAGGAGGAATAGGTTGAGAAGCAGTGGGGGATGTCAACTCTAGTGCCTCAACAATGAGCCTCTTCCCATTTACCACTTTGGGAGTAGGAGCGGTAGGAGGCCATTGATGTTAAGACATAGAGGATTCCCCATGGGAACTTTTCTTCCCATTATACTGAATAGGCCTAGGATCCGTGGGGATGATAGGGAGTTCGAACACAAGATGCTTAGACTTTTTCCAAGCGGGAACCATAGGATTCTCCCACAATCATGGAACTGAGTCTGATGGCACCATAATGGGGCGAGAGGAAGCATTAGGCTGAATAGTGAAAGAGGAAGGAGGATCTTGGGCCCGCTTCTCCTCTTCCCATCTATATGCCTTGGTAGCATCACTGTCAACTTTTAGGTAAGCCCAATGTGAAACAACATAAGGCGATGTAGGGTATCTCATTTTTGGCCTTAGGTTCCCTTTCTTATAATTTTGATAAGTTTAGTACAAAAGGTCCTTCCTAGGTGGGAGAGGACCAACAGGCGTAGGCCAAGAGTAATCCATAAAGTAACTATCATGGGAAACTGAATATTTATATTCGGTGGCATGAATCATGTGCACAAAACCCTTGTGGATAAATTTTAGAAATTTATGCACAATCGAGGGCATGAAATTCATAGCTACTAACCAAGGGATACCTAGCTTCACTCTAAAGAGTTCAGAGCAAGGAATTATTTCAAACATAAGCTTCATGGATTTAGGTCCAACTAAAACCTAGAAAACAATGCTACCCAAAGGGGGGAATGGAAAGTCCATCATGTGTGCAGATGGTGTTTACAAGTGAATCGTACCCATCTTTGTGAAAAAAATTGATTAGCATGATCTCCTTAGTTATAATGTTTACTTGAGACATTAGATCAATGAGAACACTTGCTACGATGTTTCCATTGATTCACGTAGAGATGTAGAGACGAGATGGTTCCCTATTAAAACCCATTTGTAGGTCTTGTGAAGTGAAGGTTATACTAGTACCACTACTCATAGGCTGTGTAGAGGGGATAGTTTGATGTAGGAAAGAGACCATTATGCACAGTAGATGATACTTTCATAGAGTCCTTAAAAGGTTAAAGGATACGATGGTGACTCAATCAAGGTTTTGTTATGCAACACCTTTAGAACCTTCCAACTATGCTTACTAGGGGTCATAGGTTGGGTTGTGAGGTGAAAGACTAACAACACTAACACCTACAACACTCCTAGAATACAAGGAAAGGAACTTTCAGTATCATAAAATGGAACCAAAATGGTTCACGTCAGGTTCACCAAAATGTAATAGAGGGGGACCAACCGTGTTCAAGGCCCTAGGTCATGGAGAGCCAAGAGCAGATGGCTGCCCTAACTTACCTCACTCTAAAGAGGTTTTTTGAAATGAGGGATGAGAATGATGAGGACGATAAGGTCCTTCAATCACTCTGCAGACATAAAATTAGTTTTGGGGCTAGGTGAGCTAGATTTCAGGTTCAACACTGTACCTCAGGTAGCTCTCTTCCTAAGGATGAAAGCACGGTTCTGGGATGACAACACAGCATGTTGGTATCTCTCAAGTGCACTAGTTTCCATAAAACCAGAGGACTGAAAATATAGTTGGATCTACCAGAAAATGAGTTGACAGCCTAGCTAGTGGTTTCTAAGGGAACAAAACAAAACTATAAAATAAGAGATATAGAAATGGATGTGATAAAGAAAATATATTTAAGCTAGGGTGACAAAGATGATCTCATAAAAGAGCTTGTTTTCCAACTAGCTCCAAATGCACGTCCACCTACACACAAGAAAGAGGAAAGTTGTTGGGGGGATGTATAGGGGCTTGCCTCAATCAAACTCTCATTTTGGTGTTTCAACCTCCACGGACAACCAAGATAGAAATGATAGAGAAAATTATGATAAAGGAAGAATGAAAGTAAAGAACACAATAAACACTACAAAACAGTAATCTACTACTCAACCAAATCATAGAGGAGAGGATTGAAAATGATTGCAACCTCCACCAAGAGCTCACTAGCTAATTGATGTAGTGCTAGGAGGATCACAATTCAACTCAACCAATCATTCAAAGAAATGATAAAAAAATCTTGCTCTTAGGAATTATTCAATTACTTTCCAATAAAAAAACTAATAAATCATCAAAAATGACAGAAATGCAACAAACTTGATGGGTATGTGTAGGATCATTATGGAAAAAATAGGCCCTTAAGTGGCAAAAAAATTAGAAAAATCAGAGTTAGACAACTTGACATAAAATTTTGAATAAGTTATCTATATTATTTCAAAAATATGTAAGAATAGAATTTGTAGTAGATTGAATGTAGTTTCTAAACTACTAGGTTTGTTTAAAAAACATTCTATTTGGTGAAATTTTAAAATTTCAATGTAGTAGTACTTAAATTTCAAGGAAAAATAAGTAGGTGTCTATCTAACCACCCTAACCAGAATAAAATAATAATATTTTTTTATAAGATTTTAGATATAAGTAGAGGAATCATGTCCGATGTGATGCATATTTTTTGTAATTTTTCCCAAGTAAATAATTAATTATGAATTTTTTAATACAAATTTTTAAAAATATAAAAAACTCATATGTCTAACCACCTTAACTTGGTCAAAACTTCATGAAATTCAATTTTTCTTTTTTTTAATCCTATAGTATTTGAAGCATAGAATGTGACGCATGTTTTGGATTCAAAAAATGTAATACCGTTTGAAAGCTATAGATGTTTTTCAACCAGTTTATCAATCAAGACTTTAGTCATAATTTTAATAGAAAATGAATAATAATTACTTATTAAATTCAAAGTAAAGCATAATTTATATTGGTGGAAAGTTGAGAATCTACTTTAAAAACCCTTTTTGTTTCATCAATTTTGGGTAAAAAAAAAGTCATCAGCCACATGCCCATCATATTCCCACTTTTTGGCCCATCATGATTCTACACATACCCTGATTCATTATACAACTTTCATAAACTAATTCATCTCAAACATTGATTAAGTGCACTCTAGATCACATTGGAAACATTGCCATGGCAAGCCACAATTTAATGCAACAAACTATCATTAATAAATTTCACAAAAAAAATAATGAAGCCAATCTCTCTAGTGATATTGAAGACAACATAATTATAGAATTTTTCTCCAATTTTTATGAAGATCCAATGGTGGAAAAGAAAGTTATTGCATTTTTCCCAAAACTGCAAACCCTAGGTAGGGTTTAGACCTGCCCTCACAAAAATGGTCATAATTTATTCAAATCTTAATTAAATTTGATGATATTTGAAGCAAATGAAATTATATTCACATGGAAACAAAATAAAATTGGTTTTATATCCAAAATATAGATTGTACAATTCCTACCATCACATTTTTCAGACTACAAATTCTGCACAATATTGTTAGAATATGGCAGTCTCACCAAAATAATCATATCTCCCACAAAACTCAATAAAATTTAATGAGACAAAAATAATTGTAAACTAGAAAAAAATAATATTTCCATCCATATATTATACTCCATAATATGATTCCATACCAAGCCGTACAATGCACAAATTCAACCTAAAAAACAATGTAAGAATCAGAAAATGCACACAAAATTTGAGGTTTCCATTCATCAAACTTCAAAAATAATGTCTCCAACCCCCAATTCGAGTTTTGGAGGGTGTATTTATACATTTCCAACAAAAAACAACTATTTCAACTAATTTTTAATTATTTTGTTGAAAAAACACCTTAATGACACTTTTTGACAAGTTGCTTGACAACTTTCTTGAGCAACTTTTACAATTTTTACAATATGGAACAACTTTAAACATTATTTGAAAAATGACTTAAAATATGACTTCCTAAGACTCAAACACCTCTAAATTTTTTTGATGAACCTTATTATAAGACCCAATATAGAAAATAGATTAACTATTTGCAAATGGCCTCGTTGAGGCAAGAAATCAAATAAGTGTCCCTGCACCACTGATGGATGAGAAAAAGAGGACTCAAGCCCCTGCTGCAATGGTTTGTTCAACACTTTCTCTACAGAGTTGATGGAGTATTTCTACTACTGCTATGGAGTGCTAAAGTCCTACTTGAGAGTGATGGATGCTAAGAGAATACAAAAAGGGAGTGCGTAGAAGATCAATTGAATGCTTAGAATATTCTATAGAGAGATTAAATGCATGAAGGAAGAGTGTTTTTGAAGGTGGGATGACAAAAATGACCATATTTGGGTTGGTTGGTCGAAGAGGAGCATTAAAAACTAACCCCAATGGGAAGTGTAATTCCTCTGCCAGCTTCAAACATAGGAGTCTATTAGAGACATAAGCACACCATGCAGACATTTGCAAGCTACGCGGGCATCCTCGATAGTTATTCTTCTACTGATGCAAAAGACAAGCACCAAGTGGAACAAAGGCAGCATGTTGATATGGATTTTCACCTTTGGATTTGGTTTTTTAAGGTGAGGGAGTGAAAAAGGGGAATTTGCATAGGGGGTGCAAATTCGTGCCTATACAAGATGTGTTTAGTATTAGTGACACCATCATTGATAGCATTTTTATTCTTGTTCCAGTAGTAGGATTTATTGCTAGACTGTTTGTCTTTATCTTGGTTAAAGATTTTCATTTGGCCTTTAGCAACAAGGTCCCTCTCGATGGTAGTGCCCTTCTTAATGACTTCTACAAAATTCGTAACACAATGGAAGTCTAGGTTATGGGCCAGTTCAGGGTGGGCATTTGCAACAAAGATGGTTACCAAGTCCTTCTCATTTAGATGGGATTTAAGCTAACTAGCCAATGCTCTCCACCTCTACATGTATCTTAAAAATTTCTCTCCCTCACATTGCTTATCTTTCAAGAGATCTAAAGTATCTATGTTCTTCTCTAGATTGAAGGAGAAGTGTGCAACAAACTTTTTTGATAAATCCACAAAGGAAGAAATCAACCCCTTTGAAAGACCCATGAACCAATCTAAAGCTTGCCCCATTAGGCTCTTAGGAAATGATCACAGGAGATAATTTTCATTATGTAGGACTTCTTAGCAATGTGTGTAAAATTCTTGCAAGTGGTTTCTTGGGTCACTCCTTCCTTTATATTTATCGAATTTTGGAATTTAAAAGTGCTTAGGGAAGGGGACTAGTGAAATGGAGGGATCAAAAGGATACAGACAAATCTCCTCAAATTTGTAGGACTTCTTGGATGTCCCTTCTTGCAAGTCTTTAAGGCCAGCTTTCATATCTTCCCACTCCTTATTGATTGGTATTGAGGAGGAAGGACCTATTGAATTGGACTTATCATATGGGATATATTGTTGATGGGATGGTGTTGGAGGTAGAATGGATTGATCATATGATGGTGGAGGTTGATATGAAGGGACTTGTTGGTATTGATGAGGATACATGGATTAAGGATTGGAGTAGGTGGCATAGGTTTGTTGGTATGATGGTGGAGCTTAGTAGTATGATAAAGAGGTACCTTGCTAATATGACAGTGGTTGTTGGGAATAAAATGGATTGGATTGGTAGTTATATGTGGATTTTTGTTGGGAAGCATATGGAGGTTATTATGGATTGGATTGTTGATAGTAGGTGTTTTGGTGTTATTTTTGGGGATTAGCGTATGATGACAGTTGTTGGGATTGTTGTAGATTATAATAATAATAATTGATATTGGGGTTGGATGTAGGGACTTGTGAATAGTAGGTGCTTTGGGGATGGTATAAGTATTAGGAAGCAGGGTTTCCTAGAATTTGTTGAGAGGATTGTTGTGATTGCAATGGAACTTGAGTATGAGGTGGAGGTTGTGAAGGGATTAGTGAATGATGAGGAGGTTATGATAGGATTTGGGGTTACTAAGGTGGTGGTTGATAAGATGAGATTTGAGACTACTGAGGTGGTGGTTGTTGAGAGGGGATTTGTGATTGATAAGGAGGTTGTGATGGATTACCTTGAGATTGTTGTGGTGGTGGTGGTGGATTACCTTGAGGTTGATGTTGCGACACAATTTGAGTGTGATGCAGGGGTTGTGATGGAACTTGAGTATGTTTTGGAGGTTTTGATGGGGTTTTTTGTGGTGGTTGTTGAAGAGGTAAGTGTGATGGTGGCTATTGGGAGTTACCCCAAGGTTGATGCAAGGATGGCAAGGTACCCTACGACAACTGTTGAGATGTAAACAAAGGTGTGCATAAGATTGAGGTGTGTGTGTGGACAAGAGGTATGAGAGGAGGGGGAGCAACAAAAGGGTTATACATGTTGCATCCAACATTCCTAGGTAACTTCCCTAACTAGTTTTATGGAAGAGGTGGTGTGGATGGTATGGGGATGGAACCTTGCAGAACATTTATGCCTTACAGATTAAAGGGATCAAGGCCTTGAGGATTTTTTTAATCTTGATGACTAATAAAGCCTTGAGGATTGTTGGGATTAGGTTCTATTCCCATGACTAAAATCTGAACAGGAGGGGTGGAACCCGATAACCAACATCATTTCCAAATTTGGATTGGTACCATGTATCATGTGGAATAACTTGGGTGACTTATGGGACCGACAAACCAAGATTAGTCTAAGAACTCTGTCAATTTTGTGATTGATGGGGTGTGATGTCGACATATTGTGACATATCAAAACAAGGAGGTGGCTTGGTACCCCTCATAAGTAGTTTCTCAAGGATCTTGTCTCCCCTTTTGGTGAGGAGATGATCAATCATTTTTAGGTTGGTGGGATCACTAAGATACTCATCAACAGTGATCTCAGGTTGGTTAACCATGCTTTCCTCTGGGATAGATTGTGTAGGGGTTTTCATATTGGATTAAGAAGAAACTCCATTGGTGGGGGGATTCAAAGGATACTAAGGCTTACTACTTTTGGATTGTTGTTGTTCCATGAGTTTCTTTTCCTGTGATTGCATAACAAGCATGAAACTACAAAGAACTGGAAGACTAAGATGACACTAACTCCTATGATGCACTTAAGTGGCATCCTAGATGATGAATAAAAGGATTGCTAGGATGATAGATCAATTGAATAGATGATTGTTAGGATAATGATGGATTGATGATTGGATAGTATGATTGATTAGCTAGGATCAATAGGATTGGCTCTGAACCTAGTTCAGGAGTGTGACTAGATGATGCAAGATGATAATTATTGGATCAAATGATGAGGATGATGATTACAAGACATAATCTATCTCAAGATGGAAATAGATTGATTAGTCCATGAAGGATTACTGATTGAGGATAGATAACAATCCTAAGTAAGCATAGATGATGAGGATGAGGATCAATTACCTAACCCATTTGGATAAAATGTTTGGGTATGTGCAGCATCATGATGGGCCAAAAAGTGGTGATATGATGGGTATGTGTAGGGTATGTGGCTGACGACATTTTTTTAACCCAAAATTGATGAAACAAAAGGGGTTATTAAAGGACATTCTCAACTTCCCACCAATATAAATTATGCTTTACTTTGAAATTAATAAATAATTATTATTCATTTTCTATTTGAATTACAACTAAAGTCCTGATTGATAGGCTGATTAGCTTTCAAACGGTATCACATTCTATACTTTGCATACTATAGGATTAAAAAGAAAATTTGAATTTAATGAAGTTTTGACCAAGTTAAGGTGGTCATACACACAAGTTTTTATATTTTTTAAAAGTTGT